>CADEHL010000976.1:0-62500 GCA_902827135.1 Harpagifer antarcticus
AGAGAGAGAAGGCTGAGAGAGAGAGAGAGAGAGAGGAGAGAGAGAGAGAGAGAGAGAGAGAGAGAGAAGAGAAGGAAGAGAGAGGAGAAGAGAGACTCTCTCTCTCTATCTCTAATCTATATATCTCTCTCCCTCTCTCTCTCTCTCTCTCTCCATCTCTCTCTCTCTCTCTCTCTCTCTCTCTCTCTCTCTCTCTCTCTCTCTCTCTCTCTCTCTCTCTCTCTCTCTCTCTCTCGTCTCTCTCTCTCTCTCTTACACACAAACAATTTCCAATTTTCTTTCTTGTACTCACTGTCATAGTCTCACTTGTCTTCTCTCACTCTCTGATACACCATATCGTCTCAGCTCCATTGGGCCATATCTGTGCAGCCATTAGGCCCTTCAGTCCCTCTTCAAGTCCCCCTCAGACACACAAAATTCCCCAACCCTGTCCCTATTAATCCACATGGCTCTAAATTCTTTATTTCCCTTCAAAGGGACAACGCGAGCCGTGACATCAATCATGGAAAGCGAATATTTAGCCGGCGCTAATTTCCACCAATAGCCTGGAGACAGGCTTAGCTGACAAAACTCATTCCTGTGCTGAACAAAACTACTTGTGTTGAATCCTCCCCCCTCCCCCTAAACCCTACTGCCTTCTGCACAGGCAAAAACAGCATCACAATAAACACAGTTAGTGCTTCTGTTACTCCCCCTTGATTTAGGCTTATCAAATGAATGTGTACCATAGAGGGATACCCTTTGACAATACATAATGGCTCCATTCTGCATGAAATGGTTTGGTAATACCAGTCGAGTGTGGCAAACGGCTTTACCCGGTGCCACTACAAGAACAGCTGCTGTGTTCGTAGCTGGGCAAGCGTACCACGCTGCTTCACCCTTGAGGTTGTTTGAATCGGGTGAGTGGTTTCTTTTTGCTGGTTCCCAGACCCCACTCACCGTGCTTTAGTTCGTCACTCAGTACTGTTTGAATGAGTGCACATTCGCCACAAGATGGATCCTATAAACCATTTGACCTGTTTCATTGCCTCTCTGTGTGTGAGCATGTGTGTGGGTGTGTGAGCGGGAAAAACCCCAGCGTGGGTTCTGATGGGGGGGGATGGGGGGCATTTTGAGGGCACCCCTTTGTGTGGCGTGGATGGGCCTCTTGTGGTACCTCCATATTCCCACCCTTTACCCCCAGGCGCCTCCACCTCCTGCTGCCCCCTAAAGCACATCTACCCCCATGCCAGTCGAGTTACCCAAGATGAGCCATCGGGCCCAACATACAAACCCCTGCCCCCATACTCAAATACTCCCAATGATAATGCCTGACTGACATGAGAGGCAACAGAGGGACGCATTGGGCAACTAGCCAATATGCACAAGTGGGCACAGTCACTCAACTGACAAGCCAATGGCAGTTCAAGATTGTTGAGTGAAAAGTGGGGATATGGCATATTGAGCACCCATCTTGGCCTCTATAATAGAGCTGTATTGTGAAGGCAGACAGACTTTGATGTGTGCTAAGCTGCAGCATTGATAGCCATTAAACTCCATTGATTACTAACATTAAAGGGGCCTCTCCAGTCCCTGAATCACACTGAGTTTGCATGAGAGAAGGGAGAACAATTGATTGGTATTATAAGACTTCCAAGCGCTATACATGGTTCTTAAAGAGATTATTATGGATGAATGTGATCATCCACTAAAATTGGGCAATAATCTGTTCGACCAAATTCACACAAAAAAATCGTGTCTGATTCTGTCTCCTTTCTTAATCAATAAAACAAAAATCCTATTTTCTACCAAGTCCACCTGTTGTAGAAAAACATGTCCGATTTGTTAAAGAGCCTACACTTTTAATCGGAGTGCAGAGAGGGCCGTCCTGCGGCTTGTTGTCCGTTGTCTAAATATCTAAATCAGCTATCAGGATTTGAAGGTCTTAATGAGAGTTGAACCCAAGCTGATTGTTTTTCCTGCAACTAATAGAAGCTCATTCACCTTAATTGGCTTGATTTGTCCATAAACTCTTCACCTTATCCTCTTTTAACTTTATGTCCAGGTTAACCCCTTTCAGCCTGATTGAGTTGTGTTTAGAGACTTAGAAGGAGGGTAAATGTCCCTGATAACAAAACAAAGAAGTCAAACCTCCTATACTTATGAATCTGTTTGTTCTCCTCAGTATTATGGGACCATGCAATGCATCTCTCTGCATAAGCCCAGCCACCGGTTCATTCATTATTTACAACCCTCTCCACTAGGCCCATTGTATTAAAGGGGTATGATTTGAATAGGAAGCAGCTTCCTGGACCCAGGCGTGTGATGTGTGTGTTCCTCTCTGTCATTGTATGTTTCTGTGGGCTTCATCCGTCTGCCTCAGCAAGCCAGGGGGCTGAAAGCGAATTTCCATTTTATGAATATTTAATACATAATAAAGTTTTCAATTTTATTCTATTCAACCCGCAGGGGTAGAAATGTGGCAATGCCAACCCTCAAGGACAGAACACAGGGTAAAGGTAGTTGATTCGATGGAGGCATCAAAATTGCAGTTAACATCAGATGACAAAAATCTACTAAAATGCGCACACACTAACATCAGGAATGGCTTAACACTACTTCCATAAGGGGTTTATAGCGACCCTATTTCCCACATCTTAAACTTCCCTTATGCTGTACATCTATTGGATCATAGCATATCCGGCCTGCCCACTGTGTCCCTGGTGACCTGGCATGGCTCTGTGAGAGACACCCAGCTGGGAGTGCCCCTGAATCAATTTGGGATTAGCCCAGGATTGTCTGGGATTACTCGGGGATGGAGGGGGATTAGCGGTGACTGCTTGTTTCGGGGGCGTGAGGGCCATAGATGGGCCAAATTGCCCCTGACTCAGACTCATGGAACAGGAGGCGGACAGAACCACACCCACAGTTGAACCACCTGCAACCTGAGCTATTATTAGATCGTAAAACACACAAACAGGATGACAAAGAATAACATGTGGTGGAAAAGTACACGACAGGAAGCCAGCATCTAATGATGACGATGATGATGATGATGCCGTGGCTGGCCACAGTCCGAAATCTCTCAAATCTCTGTGGCAGGTGGATTCATCAGATAAAGAGGGTTTGGGATGATGACAAATCCCTCCAAGTGCAATGGGGCTGCTCTTCCCTCATACGGGGATAAATTGCGATTTGAATCAGACAGGTCACACAGAGTGGCAGCATGAAGTGGTTCAGCTCTCTGAAAGATGCCCCATTTACGGCATGAAAGCTTACATATGTTTTAATTCAGGCATGTACTCGACTTGATGGGGATGATTTGGAGTGGTATGATGGGTGGATGATCCAGCCGGGGTGAGACGGGGAGTTGGCGCGGCACGTAGAGATGCCGTCAGAAGCGGGAGCGGGCATCCCCTGCGGACCTGCACTGCCGAGATGAAAGGCTGTTTAGTGTTGGAGCAGCAGCATCAAACAACCGCCTCCTCTTGCATCCTTTTCCCCCATCCCCCACTCTCCCTCCATCTCTCCCTCTCTTGACTCGCAACACAATATGATATAGTTCTGCAGTTGCACGTTTACCCGGTTGCCATGGCTACCCAATGCCGGAGGTGTCACAGCGAGATAACCCAAGGAGGCATTCACAGATCACCTGAATTCGGTGCGCCTCCCATTTGTGTTCTCTGCCGCAATTTGATTTATTTGTTTCCCTGCCGTGCAATTCAGTGTGAATACAAATAATCCGCAACATAATGGAGATGGTAGAAGTACCCCTCAATCTGAAACAATCTTTTGTCCCAGTATATTCTCGAACCATGGGAGGTGCTTTTGATTTGATATTTTTCCTGCATGAGCGTCAAAATGCCTCACGCACAACAAAGAGCAGAATTGCAACGACAGACTCTGTTGCACACCGGGAACCTTAAGCGTTCAGCACCCTTGAGATAAATGATAGTAAAATGATAATAAAAAGACACTATATCCTACAAATTACTGAGTCGGTGACTGTACAATGCCAGTGTAGAGGATAATGGGAAAATAATTGATGACACACTGTATAACTGAAGGCACAGAGATTGAAAGCAGAAGTGGAAAATGACTGTTGTGTGTGAAATAAGAAAAATAGAAAATATCATGATAAAGACAGAACAAGGGATAGAAAGGGAGATGGGGAGTGAAGGTGGGATACATCCATTAGCCTTCCTTGCTCCTGGCTCATTCTTCCAATACATCCCCCCATTCAACCTACGAGAGCAAAAGAGACAGGGCTGGCACTAAGCCAGACTGGCACCGACTTCAAACGTACAGTACGCCCAACCACAGCAGCTTACATCAGCCCGGCTGAAAGGACAAGTAGAGGAGGACAGATGGATTGATGGAAATGAAAGTGGGAGGATTGACGTACATAGGGAGAGTGTCTCATAACCGAGTCTCAGGTTGCTTCAGGTTGGTTGAGGTTGACAGGGTCGCGCTATGTGCCAGCTGCAGCTTTCCTTCATGCATGTTTATGTTTTTAAACGCACACCCAATTTCCTGACTCCAGTCGACACTGATTGCAAGGAGGGCTGTGTGTTTTGTATATTTAATAATAGACGTTGAAGAGACCCGATATTTTGGCACATTTCTCTATGACTGAGCATGTATATACACTGAATGATTTACAAGTATATTTGTGTGCATTATTGATTTTAACGTTTGATGTCAAGAAATCCTATATTCCTCTGGAACATTTTATATGAATCTTATGCTAATGTATCTTATATAAAGTGCTTATCTCCGAAAAGTGCTTTATGTACAAATGATAAGTGATGTGTATTTAATTTGATCCCTCCCTCACTGTGTGTGTCTCTCTTATCTCTCTGCAGAACTCCATCCGACACAACCTATCCCTCCACACACGTTTTATCAGGGTACAGAATGAGGGAACAGGGAAGAGTTCTTGGTGGATGCTGAACCCAGATGGAGGGAAGATGGGCAAGTCTCCCCGCCGGCGAGCGGTCTCCATGGACAACAGTCCCAAATACCTAAAAAGCAAAGGCCGCGTCCGGGGCAAAAGGGTTGGCCGGCCTGGGATAGGAGCGTCTGTTGTGGTTGGGCTTCAGGGCTCCCCCGACCAAGGCAGCCCACCACATAAAGGCCTCCCAGCAACTGGGGGTTCATGTGGGACAGACGGAGAGTTTGATGCTTGGACGGACCTCCATTCCAGGGCGAGTTCGTCAGCGTCCACACTGAGCGGCCGTCTGTCACCCATCCTCGCAGAGGGAGAGCCAGAGGAGCCAGAGGAGAGTGGCCTGTCCAGTTCCACCTCCCCCCACCTCTACCCCTCTCCGACCAGTGCCCACTCTCCATCCAGGGGGGCCGGTAATCTCTGTCCTCCACTCGAGCAGCTGCCCCAGCTAGCTAACCTGACAGGTGCCATCAGCCTGGATGAGCAACTGATGGAGGATAGTTATCATCATCATCACCCATCGCAACATCAGCAGCATTCAGCTGTTGGCAGGCATAAGCACCAAACCCCCGTCTACCACTACAGCTCGGGGGTGAAGGCTCAGAGCCCCTATGGGGCCGGCGTCTATGGTGCAACAACCATGGGGATGCTACGCCACCACTCACCCATGCAGACCATTCAGGAGAACAAGCCGGCAAGTTTCTGTGGAACCATGCGGGCTTACTCCAGCACCAACGCCCTGCAGAGCCTGCTAACAGGGGTACCAGCTAGGCAGCAGTACTGTTCCAAGGACATGATGCTGGGACAGGAGCGGGAAAGCCATCCTATGATGGGTCAAACGAGTAATGGAGTAGGCTCCAATCTTCACAGCCACCTCCCTGGCCCCCACAATGGCCACAGCCACAATGGACCTCTTAGTCACAGCTCGGCTCATAGCCATAACAGAACTCACAGCCATACGAGTAGTCATAACCACAACAATGTCACTAACCACAACTCACCTCACAGCCTCGCTCACAACGGTCACAACCTCAACCAGAGCCATAACCACACACCGCCCCGGGCTGTGGCCCTCACCCCCCGCGGAAACAGCAATCAGCTGCAGACCTACAACCACAAAGCTCCCTTCTTGTACAGCCCCCCTTCACATGCCCACCTCCCGGCCTCCACCACCCTCCCCCCAAACCCAGCAGGTATGATCGGCATGCCCCAGGACTCCTGCCACGTGGCCGCTGCCCCACACCCCCGTCACAACCATTACCCAGACCCACAACACCAAGGCATGACTAACGGACCATACCATCATGGCCAGGGGATTGGTAATGGTTGTGTTGGTAGCAACTACCTTGGCTATCACCAACCTCTCCCCCACGAGAGACTACCGGCGGACCTGGACATTGACATGTTCCACGGCAGCTTGGACTGCGATGTGGATTCCATCCTCCTCCATGACATTATGGACTCTGCAGAGGAGATGGACTTTAACTTTGACTGCTCCCTTTCCCAGGGGGTGGGCATCGGCATGGGTATGGGCATGGGTGTGACCATGGGCATGGGGATGGGGATGAGCGGTCTGACGGGTCCACAACAAGCCCATAGCAACCAGAGCTGGGTGCCTGGCTGAAGTCTATGACAACACTTCCTTAACCCTAAATGAACTACCCTACTAATACCCTACCTATACCCATGAAGCACTGTGCTCAACTGTGACATTCCTGACTTGACACAGCGACTATAAGACCAACACTTCCCCCTCTTTGTTGTCTTGACAATTCTTCTGTCACCCTACCCTCTTTTAATTTCCCTCCGCCCCCCCCCCCTAGAGATCTAGCTCATGTCACGTTAGGTTTTTCTTCAGCTATACTGTGATGACAATCTCTCAGCTGTGCTTGCCCGACATCGCTTCTCATCTACCATGAGAACTGAACTCTCAATGCACTTTATTGCAAGTGGGTCACATCTCCCAGTGCAACGCGTTCTCAGAGCAGCGCAGGCAGAGCTTGACATGTTTTGTAAGGTGGCTGGTTTGACGGCAACAAAGGAGGAAGTCACAAGCCCCACAAGTTTATAAAGTGACACGTCTTGGCATTGAATTAAAATTGGACTCCTCTTTTCATACGCTTTCATTTTCAGAGGTGGTGAGCACAATTTTTTTTTTTTGCCAAATATCCTTAGTGTCTTTCTGATCTTTTTTCAAAACCTTAGACGGTTCCTCTTCTTCATCAGAATCAGAATTCCTTTATTAGTCCCACAGAGGGGACATTGACATTGTTACAGCAAAGAGACAATAATGATAGACAAAATAAAATCAGTATTTAATAGTGGCATACATACTAAACATTTAAAATCAAGTAATAATTACACATTCCAAGTATATAAATGTAAGTAGCAGCATTAGAAAAAATTAAGTGAAACAAGAATCAAGTTTACAAGTATAACAATCCCTCACTGTACCACATTTATAAAAACAATTATTACAATATATTGTACACCATATTTATAAGAAATCAGATCTAGAACAAGTTGACCATTTATATGCTAATGTCATTCACATCCTCAACAGATCAGCGCTGATATATACGGCTACTTACATTTAGTCCTTGGCGCTTTGACTTTATCTTGGATGTATCATTTTGTCAATGCCCTTTTGACTTTCGGTTAGAGAATATTGTCACTACATCGTTAAATGGATTCCATCATTACCAGCTAGCATGCAATTTGGGGAATTCAAAATGTTGTATCACCTTGTCTCACCTGGGCTTCTCGCGCCAGTTTCCCTCTCCCCCCCGCCTGCCAGTGGAGACAAAGTGACCATTCCTCACACCAAGCCATTAATGTGGCTTGATTGAAATTCAGCATCTTGCTTTTAATCTCCAAAGTGATGCGGCAGCGATGCGTCATTATTGAGAATCTAACGCGTTGTCCTCCCATCTCTCACCCCGGCCGTTCAGGCAGCCGCTCGCGTCTTCGACTTAACGTGCCAAGAAAGCGAGACAAAACTGTGATTAACGCCGAGTCACTCTGCCTGCTGTCCTGCTCTGAGAGGGGCCAATGTCACTGTCCACTTGCCTGCTCACAGAGGGTACACAAAGGAACAAATGGGAGACAAGGAGAGAACAAAAGTCTGTTGTTGCAGTGAAATCAATCATTAGCCTCAGTTTCCATACTCTTTGGGCGTGTGTGTCTGAAAACAGGTAGTGTATTCGTATTGTAAATCATCTCCAATCTCTGTGTTCTGTATTCCCCTTGTTCCCATGTTTCCACTGCTTATACCCTGAGCTTCAAATAGGTGCAAAGGGAGAGACTTAAGGAGAAAACAATCAGCCAATCTAAGTGGCATGAGTCTGCGTCAAGCCATCCACATCCACCTTTTGTGTGTTTATTCTGTTGTCTTGTAGTTGTTGTTGTTGTATTGATGAATTTCTAAGGACCAACAAGGACCGCGCTTAAATATCCATAGTGTAAGGACGGGATTCAACGATAGTGCAGTATGACCTTCCTACGCTCTGATACCGTGCACCCCCTCCCACACGCGCTCTCCTCAATTGTCTCTGTTTGTGAGTGGGGGGGTCTCAAGCTTGTTTCTCACTGGCCTTGAAAGAGATAGAGAAAAAAAGACCCCTATTCCCTATTCTCTATTCCCTTAAGGAGACTCTCTGCGCTTGGTCTGCACCAAGTACGGCACACAAAGAGAAAGATGGGGGGTAAGGGCTGGGCGAGGGGTATTGTTACAGCCAAAGGTCAAGCATGGCGCAGACTTTCAGACCCATTATTGAGATAAATCCCTTTATTTCAGGGCTTTAGTCACGCTGGTTCCAGCTAATCTCTGTGTGGAAAATGTGTGGAATTTTCTAAGCAAATGGGCCACAAAAAGCAGTTATGTTAACCTATGCTACAGACATTTAGCGAAGCCCTACTATTGGAAAGAGAGCTATATATGATGTCTAATTTTCCTATATTTATTTATGAAAACGATTGGTCTTTGTCTCTCCTAAATGTGGTAGTTGTTTGAGTCAACTCCTTTTTCCTTCCTTTCTTTTATTTCTCTGTTTTTTAAAGATGTCACTCTCCCTTTGCCCCTTTTACTGACTTTTATTTTGTACAAAATCTATATATTAAGAATATTGTATAATAGTTTTTAAAAATCTCAAAATAATATCAGTTTTGTTGTCTATTTCTTTTTTAAGAGAATGTATCTCATCATCTGGTGACTGTTAAATAAATGAAATTAAAAGAAAACCTCTGTCTTTACAATTTTGTGAATCTGATCATGAATTTGTTTTTGTTCATGAGAAAAACAAACCTGTATGACCTTTTCCTTACAATTCAGATTTGAGTGGATTCTCCTGAGCTGCTTGTGCTTGTCAGGTGAAATGTCTCTCATGTGCACATATACAACAGCTGACAAGATTAATGAATGTTGCTTGGTAATTTATTTCTTCATTGTGTATTTTGTCTCGTTTTTGAAAAATAACTCCTTTAATAACTCCCAACCTCTCTTGGCATTCGTGTTTGAGCAAGACACCAAGTAGCTGTGTGGGAGGCAGAAAGAGTGGGATGTATGAATGAACAAATAAATAATAAAAAATACCTTCACATATGTCAGGAAGCATCACTTGTGCGAGAGACTACAGGAAAAGCAAGAGAGAAAAGGGTGATTTTTCTTCTCTGTGTGAGAGAGAGTTCCAGACAGACAACATAAGGACAGAAAGCCAGACAGAGTTGGCAAGATTGGACGTGTGTGTGTGTGTGTGTGTGGCCTAGCATTACTATACTTGTGGGGACCTAAATCTGTTTACACAGTCACGTGTGGGGACTCGCCGCCCTTATGGGGACAAATTGGAGGTCCCCATAAGGGGAATCATTCATTTTAGGGTGAAGACTTGGTTAGGGTTAGGCATGTGTTGGTTATGGTTAGGTTTAAGTCTCCAGAAATGCATGTAAGTCAATGTTGTGTGTGTGTGTGTGTGTGTGTGTGTGTGTGTGTGGTGTGTGTGTGTGTGTGTGGTGTGTGTGGGTGTGTGTGTGTTGTGGGTGTGTGTGTGTGTGTGGTGTGTGTGGTGTGGTGTTGTGTGTGTGTGGTTGGGTGTGTGTGTGTGTGTGTGTGTGTGTGTGTGTGTGTGTGGTGTGTGGTGTGTGTGTGTGAGAGAGATAATGCTTGTTATGGCCCATGAAGCGGTATAGGTTGGCCACAGCTGTCTCGGTCCCATTGGAGGCGTTTTCGCAGGAGGTGTGTGCAGCGCCATACTGCCAGGCCGCATGGGAGCCTCCGCTACACTCACACGGACACACAAAAACACCAACACCAACCAGACATGCTCCTTCACACACATACAGTTGAAAATAACACAAATTCACACTTTTCACAAAGAAGCACTAAGCGCAGTTATGAACCCATACGCACCAACACGCACGCTCAAACAGACATTTCTCACTTAGATGTACAGTTTTAATTAACTCCACTTGGCAAAGCTTCTCTGCGGGGAGAGGAGTGAGAAGCTGAAGGAAAGATAAAGGTGTGGAGACAGGAAGCCAGGGGGCATATCAAGCTAAAGAAGCCTGAATAAAAGAAACAAATGAAAAGGTTTTTGAGAAAGCAGGTTAAAGGGGTCTGATAAGCTCTACCATGGTCCAGTAACTTTATAAGATGTTTCATAATATCACAATTAGACCAAACGGAGTGTGATTGAGCGTAAGTGAGACGCTGGCGTACGGCCAAAGTGTCACTCTCCTGCTTTGCCTCTCCTGAGAGAGATAGAGGCTGATGTAGACAGGAAGGCAGGCCTGTCCAGGTGCTGTGCCTCGGGGAGGGTCTGCTCTTCTGTTCCTCATTATCAGAGAGAGAGAGAGAGAGGGAGAGAAGCCATGTTACAGTGTCATTATTCATCCACTCAAGCATCTGGGAGCAGGTCCTTCCTTACTTGGCCCAGTAATATTGTTGTAGAGCCCGCCCTTGGAGCTAAACGCTGGCTGGGGACACTGCTAACTGCTAACAGACAGACCCACCCAGGCAAGGCTCCAGGGTACTAATGTCCTTCAGTGCTTGTGAGGATTCAGCACTTCTCTCTTTCTGCCCGTGCTGCAGAGTGGAAAACTGCTACATCTCCAAAGTTCAACTGTTCATAGAAATGATTAATTCACCAATATGGGATGGTGGAGTCGTAATGCCTCCAGAATTACACTTTAAAACTACTGTGACAGGTGCAAACGAGCTGCGGCCCTAGTCGTAACGCGCTGCACTTTAAAAAACGATTCCAATAAAAATAAAGAAACGTGCCGAAACACATGGATATGAAGAACCATCTTCACTAACTTCACAACACATGTGCAGCATTTAGAAAACATTCACCAACTTGATGAAACATGCGCAGGGTTTATATAAAACATTTTAAACTGTCGCACTCTCCTAATGGAAATGCTTTGAACTTGTAACTATTGCACCTGTTGGCCACGTATTAAACAGATGATTAAAGCTTTTAAATACATTCTGAAGCTAATCTAGCACAGAGAGAGAAGGTGATCTCAACAAGGAGGGATTCACGTGGATCATTGGAGGATATAAAAAGTTTAATTGTGGAAAATATCTCTTAATGGAAAACAATCATCCTAATGATCATCTTTCAAATTGGCTCCATATGGGAAAGGAGATCAGAGAGGACACCAAAAGACCACCAGGGCAGAGTCACTGCCGTCTGAGTTGTTGAATTTAGTGGTTATTGTATTTAAAAAGCAAACGGCAACAAATCGTAGCAGCATCATGCTCTGCTGGAGTCAAGAACAAGACAAATTGAAGTTCAAACACATTAGCAACAAATTGAGAAATGTGCTGGTATCTTAAGGCCAAGAGCGGTTTTTATGCTTCCTAAAATTATGTCTAAAGATATCATTTTGCCTGACTCTTAAGTACTGTATAAGCACTTAAGAGACAGGCACAGTTCACATGGTCAAGGAGATGATATAGTGAGGGTTCACCTAATATGAAAGAATGTGATTCAAGAAAAATGACTGATGACAAGTCAGAGATTATTATCTAAAAATGTTAAGAGTTGTTGGCAAAGAGTGCAGTTATTTGAAAGAAAATGATCAATGATGATATTATATTGTGTAATGGTAGTTTTTTCTCTCTCAAAAGCAGTGACAGCATCAAGAATAGGGTCAAAGAAAAGGTGTTAAAGTGGCGAACAAGCTATTTGGGGTTGAGGCGAGGCACGGGTAGTGTTAGGAGAGGTTGTAAGAAAGGCCACTGAGCTCTCCCTCAGAGTTAAACGCTGACCCCTAGTTTCCACCGGGTCCGTCTGCGGCGTGTTACGGGCGCGTTGCGGCTGCGGCGCGTCCGCAAGGATCGCGGCCACTCTAGTCAATGGGTGCTATTCCACCAGACGCGCCGCGTTACGGCTCAGAAGCGTCTCGCCGCTGGGCTCCGCTGGAAATAGGATTGAAGTCTATTTTTCGACGCGACGCAGCCGTAAGGTAATGTCGGGCAGGAAGTGGAACGGTGACAGCATCCGTCCCACCCCCCAAATAAACTAATTTGCAGACCCCCCTTCACATCACTACATCGTCTCCACAACGACACGCACAATGGACGACGAAGTTTTTATATTGGAATTTATATGACACAACGCATCTTTTTTACAACACCAGCGTTCTCCTTCGGTTTACAGGCACTGTGTGTAAATTATATAGAATAATTATGATGATGAATGCATTTTTTTACCACTAAAATACAGCAACCCATCTTTGATTCATGTTGTTTTTAACTGGACTATTACAATTATTATTAATTATGTCTGTAGTCTACAACACAACAAAATAGGAAATAACAACAATAAACACGATTTAAACAGACACAAAAATAAACCATTTAACTACGTAGCCTACTTACTTTCTTGTAGAAGTACAAATGTCCAAGAAATATGCCCAAATCAACAAGAACTGTGATCCGGCATGCACGACGCTCCGCTTCCGTAATGCTTCTGAAACGCTAGTGAAACGCGCCCGGTAGGGTATGCCGCCGGAGGAGGCCGGACCAAAACCGCCGCGCAGCCGTAACGCGCCGCAGACGGACCCGGTGGAAGCTAGGGGTGAGGGAGAGCTCAGAAAACAGCGTAATGGTTAGACAACAGCAGTTCACACAACAAACAACCATGTTTGAAGTCTCTCTCTCTTTCATTTCATTTCATTACATTACAGTTAGCAGACAGTTGTATCCAAAGTGACTTACAATAGGGCCTAGGCTATGTAGAATAAACCATTAAGATACAAACTCAGAACAGCAAGAAAAATAGAGGTTTTAGTCTTTTTTTTTAAGTGCATTTAGTTTCAAATGAGCAGAACTCATTAAGTTCAAATTGTTTTAATTTCATTTATGGCCGAGATGGGTTTTCAGGTTGCGACAAAATATAAGTAGTCTTTCTTCTGTCCTGATGTCAATGAGGACTTAAGTTAAAGGTAGGGTAGGTAATTCACTTCCAGTTATCTGCCCCGGCCCGCAGCAGATAACTGGATGGCCTACCTGCCTGTCAGCCTTCCATCTCGTGCACAAACTTATCTCGTGCCCTCATTGGTCATGTGCGTGTTCGTGTGTGTTGGAGGAGGGGCTCTGTAAGGAAGTGGCAGATTTTCTCCGGTCGTGTATTTTAAAATTCTAGCGATCTCGAGCTGGTTTCTCAAACTTACATACCCTACCTTTAAGTTAAGCGTTACAATTACATTACGTCGCAGAATAAAACTTTAATTTGAGTATCACATATTTCAGTAACTCCTGAAACATGGCACAATTTTGTGTTAAGGCTCTATAACTCACACCACACCACAGAGGGGTCATTGCATCACTTCAGACGGCTTGAATCGTCCTCGCATTGATGTAAACAAACCTTAACAGCATCAGCAAACATTAATAACTTGGATTCAGTTGTTGTCCAGTGTTACAGCCTGTATTAAAAAGACCTGTCAATCTATTTGGGAGTGATGGGAGTTATCAGCTTTAGGTTGCGAGGCTGCTTTTTAGTTTTGAGTCTCAACAATATCTAGCTTCCTCATATTAGATGTTTTGGGATATCACCCATCCAATGAGCAATTTCTTCTCAGCTCTACCTGATTTTCTTAAAAATTGATTACATAGATAACTAAGATAAATCAAGGCCACTTATCATGAAGCATGTCCTATAATTTGGTGCAAATGGCGCTAATATTCATCTTTTATAAGAAACAAATTAGATCTATGTAATCCTTGTAAAAGAAAAAGGACATTGTGACTTTCCTAATTTGTGTTTGGCACGGCAATGAGATCTTTATATGCATACTTGCTCGAAGGCTTGAATCAGAAGTGTAACAACCGCAGTTTGGTTTAAATCCAACCATGAAACAGTGAAACAGTTGAGAATAGAGAGGGAAGGAAAATGAACTGTGGCACATCTTGTCCAAGTTTACATGGCCAAGAGAGCTGATAATTCGCACTTAACCAGAAGGCAAATGTTCAAGACCAAAGCCAACGAGCTGGAGTGTCCCTGAACTAGACAATGAATCCCTGCTCCCTTCAGTGTCCCTATATCAGCTCTGAGGCTCTCACTAACCTCAGCAGGGGTGTGGGCTCTCTCTTCATTGATCGATAGCAGTTCCAGGAGTTGCTCAACAGTTACGTTCAGGCTGAGATATACTGTAAAACTGTAATGTAACCTTATGATATCTGCCTCAGGATTGTGTTGCACCAGTTATTCGTCAATCCATGACTTACTTTGTGTGCAAAGTCCTTCCAAAGTTCTTAAGAACAACTAGTTCATGCATTAGGTTGCACCAATAAAACGTGTCCAGAAGTCTAGCCCTGTAGTTCCAAACAAGGAAGTCACTGCAGCATCACAAACTGTAACATAACCTAAATAAATAAATAACAGCTAAGTCATATTTCAACTTACTTGCAATCCTTTGTTCATGTAAATACGATATATACCATAAATTCAAACATGCTTTTTCATTTAGAATTTGATTAGATTTTAGGTACACATTCAATAAGGCAAACCTTTCCTGAATAACAATCAATTTCCATTTGAGTTATATTTTGTATTTTTACATTTTCTCTTCAAAGGGGTCGTTTATATTTTGATTATTGGTGCATCCTGTGCTTAGCCCCACCACAAATGACTGTGATTGGTTAGATATACAAATACATCAGCGGGTTTTCCTTAACAACAGAACAATAATGGATGCATCCAAACCGTTCTCCAGTGCCTAAACTGCAATGTGTAATATGCTAGGCTACTGTTGGGCTTACAGTTATGCATTTCACTCAATGTTGCCTTTACCCTTGTTGTCTCTCTGTGTATGTTTTGCCGTGCTGTATTGAATGTTGTTCTTTAACCAGTGATACTCAATTTCCTCCTGGCTCGAATCCCAATGTAACTTATTGGACAGCTAGTCTATATTTCTTATGAATACATTTTCTAGTTGTTCCTCCTTTTCTTTTTTGCACTGTGCAACTAATACTATTTTCACAGTTGTACAATTGCTGCCACTAAAAACTCCATAGGCCATCTCCTTGTCTTTAACCTTAATTGCGTTTAAGGGGCAGAAAAACATTTCAAGCTAAGTTTAAACACAACAACACTTAAATAGACTTAAATAACAACAAAGCCAACTTAATATTTTGACTCCAAGCCTATGTCATTAATTATTTCATTAAAAATAAAAACGTTCTACATATAATTACCACCAAAAATAAAACAGATGACATAATCAGGTCCAACGTCTCTTGGGTGTCCAGGGTTACTGAGTTCCTCCTGATTAAAAGAAAATGACCTACCAGGAAATCCTCCTATCTTCTTACACTCTCCTTCGTTATTAAACCAATCACTGTCCTAATGACTTCAACCCCCCACCCTCCTCCACCTCTTCCCTCTTGTCCCCATTTCACCTCCTTCCAGTGCAGACAGACAAGACAGATGTAATCAGATCTTTTTTCTTCACATCCGCCAATGATCCACTCATCAGGAGAGTGAGAAGAGGAGAGGTGTGTGTGCAGGGGAGGGGGTGACCTAAAGCGGCAATGACACAATTAATGTCAAATTAATGCTCCTCCTGAGCACCGACATCGCCTCACCTCCCTCTTGTATTTCTCCCCGCCTTAACCTCACTGCCTGTGTCTTCCCCTCCTCTCTTCCTCCTTTATTTCCTCCCAGCCTCCCTCCCTCCCCTCCTCTCCCCTCCTATCTAACCGCACGTGGCTTAATCTCACACATGGGGGTGCTCATCTCAGCATTGTGCTTTACTGTGCAGCAACTAGCTTAGCTCACTAGCACACAGAGTACGATTGGAGTGCTAATAAGGCCGGGGGGGGCGGGGGGGGGGGGGGCCTGATTGGTGTCTCTAATTACGGCTTGATACTAAAGAGTAATTAATGATTTTGCGGCTGATGGCAGCAGCTTTGGAGCGTCAGACGGGATCGCAGGAGATAAGAGCTGTTTGTGCAGAGGCCATGCAGGGTCCCACGGGACGGGCATCCATACAGGAACACACACACACACATAAATACACTGACTGTGCTTACTTTTATTAACTGTTACTATTTTTATGAAGTACACTTCTGAGGTGAATCCAGGTAAAGTGATGTGTCTCATGATTGCTTTATTTAGACCAATAGAATAAAATTAAAGCCTTGATTCAAATGATAAATGACTCATTGCTACTGCATGGTTCAGCTCAACTTAATTCAACTCACTTTTGGTAGCAGGCCTTTTGTTTTTTTTAGAAGCGTCTGATCTTTGTCAATTCCTACAGCAGGTAAAAAGTATTAGCAAAATGTACTACAGGAAAACCAAAAAAGAAAGAGTCAAGTTGATTAGAGCCTTAATGTACCGTGCAGTGGAAATGTGTTGCATAACGTTTTGGTTATGCTTAATGGCATCTGTTCTTAAAGGGGCCCTATTATGCTCATTGTCATGCTCATCTCATATTTGATTTGTGTGCCTCTACTGTGACATGTTTCCATGCTTTAATGTTCAAAAAGGGATGTTAGCCTTTGCATACCATTTACGCACACAAACATATAATTTACTACAGGAAAAGGAAAACCCCAAATGCATAATAGGGCCCCTTTAAATCAAGCAGTATGTTCCCAATATATTGGATACAATACTACAACCAACCATGTTCATTTCCCAGAATACTTAACATCTACATTTGTGTGTGTCCCACACAGTCTGTTATTTGATTGTTGACTCAGATATGACATACTGTATCAGGCTGTGACTTACGAGGTTTCGCTGTGTGTAAAAGAAGACAAATCATGGATTTTTTTCCCCTACCATCCTTAAAATATGTTTCAGCACAATTTTTTTTATCAATACATAAAAACTTCTGTCAAAGGGCAAGGCAAGTTTATTTATATAGCACCTTTCAACACAAGGCAATTCAAAGTGCTTTACAAAAAACGAAAGACATTAAGACAATGGCGTTTAAAATCAGTCATTAAAAAGAAAAGATAATAAAATAAACATTAAAAGAAAAAAAAAGGAAAATACATGGATAAAAGTTACAGTGCAGTCTAAGATATGAATAGTTCAATTAAAAGCAGCGACACAAAGAAAAGTCTTCAGCCTGGATTTAAAAGTAGTCAGAGTTGCAGCGGACCTGCAGGTTTCTGGGAGTTTGTTCCAGATATTTGGAGCATAATAACTGAACGCTGCTTTACCATGTTTAGTTCTGACTCTGGGGACAGAAAGCTGACCAGTCCCTGAAGACCTGAGAGATCTGGATGGTTCATAATTTAGCAGGAGGTCAGAAATGTATTTTGGGCCTAAACCATTCAAAGCTTTATAAACCAGCAGCAGTATTTTGAAATCTATTCTTTGACACACAGGAAGCCAGTGTAAAGACTTCAGAACAGGAGTGATGTGATCCACTTTCTTAGTGTTAGTGAGGACTCGAGCAGCAGCGTTCTGAATCAGCTGCAGCTTTCTAATAGATTTTTTAGTGAGACCTGTGAAGACACCATTGCAGTAGTCCAGTCTACTGAAGATAAAAGCAAGTTTTTCCAAATCCTGCTGTGACATTAGTCTTTTAATCCTAGATATATTCTTTAGGTGATAGTAGGCTGATTTAGTAACTGTTTTAATTTGAGTGTTGAAACTCAGGTCAGAGTCCATGACTACACCTAGATTTCTGGTTTTATCTGTTGTTTTGAACATTGCAGACTGAAGCTCAGCGCTAACTTTTATACGTTCTGCCTTGGCTCCAAAAACCATTACCTCAGTTTTATCTTTGTTTAATTGGAGAAAGTTCTGACACATCCAGTCATTGATTTGTTCAATGCACTTACTCAGTGTTTGAATTGGAGCATAGTCTCCTGGGGAAATTGTTATGTACATTTGTGTGTCATCTGCATAGCTATGGTAACTTATTTTGTTGTTTTTCATTATCTGAGCCAGTGGTAGCATGTAGATGTTAAAGAGAAGGGGCCCCAAGATGGAGCCTTGAGGTACCCCACATGTCATATTTGTCAACTCAGATGTGTATTTACCTATAGAAACAAAGTGGTTTATGTCCTTTAAGTAGGATTCAAACCAATTTAGAACTGTTTTCGAAAGTCCCACCCAGTTTTCCAGTCGGTCTAGTAATATGCTGTGGTCAACAGTGTCAAACGAGCACCGAGATCTAATAATACTAACACTGAAGTTCTGCCACTGTCTGTGTTTAAGTGGATGTCATTGTAGACCTTTACAAGAGCAGTCTCAGTGCTGTGGTTTGGACGAAAGCCTGACAGGAACACATCGAAACAACTATTTAAATGCAAGAAATTAGTCAACTGTTGAAAAACAACTTTTTCAATGATTTTACCTAGAAATGGGAGGTTTGATATGGGCCTATAATTGTTCATTATTGAAGCATCTAGATTATTCTTTTTTAAGAGCGGTTTAATGACTGCAGTTTTCAGGGCCTGTGGAAAAATACCTGAGTGAAGAGATTTGTTTACTATTACTTTACCTTAGTTGGAGCAATGGCAGCTTTAATTTAATTTAATGTGCACATTTGCTAACTCCTGTTCCAACTCCAACTACTTATAATTTAATAAAACCTGGGTATTATTGGTGATTATTTTGAACTGAATTGATGAGCCTTGTGATTAGGTGGTCTATGAGAGAAAGATAACAAAAGATAATGATGCCAAATGATAGGACGATAAAGTGAGCAAAGGCAAAAAAGGACAATGTGTTTGCGTGTGTGTATGTTGTATTGTGTGTGTTTGTAAGTGTTAATGTGTGTGTGTGGTTATGAGAGAGAGAAAGAGAGAGAGAGCACACTGGGGAGTGTCTCTAAAACAGGGGCAGCTGTAGTGTAGTTAATGAGGCCTGCAGTGGAAAGCCGAGTGTGTGAGCATGGAGTGTGTGTCTGAGAGAGAGGTATAGAGAAGCGGTAAATGTGTGTGTTTTGGCTGTGAGCAAGGTGAGTTACCCAGTGTGCAGTCTTGCTTGACCCTCAGTAAGTCTGTCACCTGGAACCAAGAGAGGAGAGGGAGAGAGGGAGGCAGGCGTGGGGATGAAACAGAGACAGTGAGGGAAAGTAAAAGAAAAAGGCGCCTCTCACTCAACCGAATAACTGGAGCAGACTTTAAGCATGGCTGCTAACAAGCTCTCTGTCTCTCTATCTCTCGGCTTCCTTTCTGTCCCTCTCTCCCTCTCTGCATTTCTCCAGAGTGGCACTTTAATGAATGAGTGTGTGCGTGCAGAGGCCAGGTTACCATAAGAGATGCCTCACAAGAGCTTCTGATTATAAAAACCCGTGTAAAGAGACAAAAGGAGGGAAAGAGAACGGCCCCTAGTGAGACAAGCTCCAGCTTTTCACAGCTCACCCCCACAGGGAACTGAGCTGACAGGCGATATGAAGTCCACTGCCTTCGTAGCATGTTAGGCTAGCTGCCGCTAACAGCTGCTCCATCAGTTGCTTCTTAATGGGCTTTTTGTTAGAGATAGTTGCTATGACAACAAAACCAAACTGAAAAAGTACCTCTTATTGAGTCTTTTTTTTGGCTGAAATTCATAAAAGGTTTTTTTTTTCTTTTTCGTAATTGAATAATAGTTCTAAAAGGAAAATCACATCTAAATGTCTTTCTGTGAATGAAACGTTTTTTCTTTTTTTTGGACACATTTTAATTCAGATTTTGCATTGTATTACAAATCAGTGCAAACTAAAGACACTCACTCAACCACAACCCCCCACAACACACAACTAAATAAATTAAAACAAAATGTAAAAAAATGATAATCATTGTAATAACAGTCATAGCAATTGTAAAATATATATTTTAATACGTAAGTAAATACATAAGGCAGGGAGGTTTCACAAATAGGTTTCTCAAATATGTTACAACAACATTAATTGACTGCTATACAAAAGACTAAGTGAGAATATGAGGTTTGAATGAGATTGTCTTAAGATATAAGATATGAGACTGAACTGAGAGTTAGAACCAAATGAATACATGAAATCAACGAGCAGAATAAGATAAAACAATAAGGTTTCAAATTGCGTGGACCACATGGTGACCACAAATACAGAAAATGAGAGTTTTGGTTTCAGTCTTCACACCGCACTCTTAAGAAGAATAAAAATAATCAGATTTCCCAAACATTTTACACAACTCTTCTAAAACACATAACAATTTGTTCCGATGCAGTTACATTTCAACCTGTTTCTAAAGCAGATCCATTCGTCACAGACATACAGACACTCAGACTGGAAATGTTCTAATATTTATTTAAATTTGATTTACGAAAATCTGTGTTTCAGGACACAGTTATGAAGAAAAAGATTTGATGAGATAAGGCATTTTGCTGGGTGAATAGACATCACCATCGATCAAGCTCCCTTGGTGGATTTGGTGGCAGTATGTTTTTTATCTGTGAAATATTGAAGCAGCCTTGTGGGCAGGAGTGGAGATGGATGCTGGGAAACATGTGTAACTGAGTCCTTTTGATGACTTTGCCAGTGGAGAGGTCTCACCAGAACAACAGAGGTCCCCCTGGTGTTAGCAGAGGTCTTGGTGGTGGAGCTCCGCCACTGGGCGGAAATAACAGGGGCCTCTGGAAGCAGAGTGGGCTGGATGGTGGAATTTGGAGGGCAACTATTTATTTATTTTTTGTCGAACTGTGAGAGTAGAGCCCTAACAGGCAATCACAGTGGAGGAGGGTGTGTGTGTGAGGGCATCCATCATAATATTGTCTGCCCAAGGGCCAGTTTCTCACACACTCGAATTATAGAGATAGCAATGACAGTAGCACACACTGTCACTCGTACATGTCTGTGCATGATATACACAAACAAGACACACACTCAAAAACAGCTCTGGCAGTGTACCCCTCAGACACAAAACACACACAACACACACACACACACACACACGGTCAATGCCTTCACATACTGCACCTCCTAGACACACAGCCTCGTACATCCCCTTCAGACACACACTCTCTCTCTCCACACGCACAAACCTTGCCTCTCGCTATTCCCACAGCAGCAGCAGCAGCAGCAGTAGGCAGGCAGGCGGCTGGCAGGGTACAGTGTGTGT
This sequence comes from Harpagifer antarcticus, assembly GCA_902827135.1. Classification (NCBI taxonomy): domain Eukaryota; kingdom Metazoa; phylum Chordata; class Actinopteri; order Perciformes; family Harpagiferidae; genus Harpagifer; species Harpagifer antarcticus. The sequence goes on from CADEHL010000976.1 coordinate 21,486, forward strand.
ACTACAGTGTGTGTGATGGTGGTTCTTTGCTGAGAGGAACGGTCCAGTCTAGACGGAGGCGATAGACATCTCATTAGGCTCTCGCTCGCTCTCCCCTTCTCTACCGCAGCAGCCGCCGGCAAGCAGCCTGTCCTCACTCTGAGGGCCAGAATAGAGAAGAAAGGAGGGGAGGAAGACCATGGAGGCGGGGAAGATGATGGAGCGAAGGAATTTATGATGGGAGAGAAGGAGGTGAGAGACATATCAGGAAGGAAATAAGAGAGATTAAATGAGAAGGATGGGGGGATGGAGTGAAGGGCGGGCAAATTAGACAATGATAATAGCAATAATAGCCTTGATCCTCCAGGAGGCCCACTCCCAGAGGCTCCTTCCCTTTTTTTTTCTCTTCCTCTCCTTTTTCTCCTTCAGTCCCTCTGACGCACTCCCTCCCATCTTCCTTCCTGCTGCTGTTTCACTCTTAATTAATTTCTCACTACTCTCCAGAGCCCAAAGCTGCAGCTCTCCTCAGCCGGCCTCCAAGACTGCTCTCAGATCAGCGCCTCACAGCCACAGCAGCTCATCTCTGCATGTGCCGGCTTCAAATCAGCGCTGAAAGTAGGCCTGCGCCGTGACATTGCCATGAGGTATGGATCTGCACTTGGATCAGTTTCACTTGCTTAAGTCGCTGTTTGGCGATGCGCTGTGTCGGTCCATTAGGCTTCACGGGGGTCAGATGATGTGCACTTCAGTGGGTGGCGAAGTCAAATGGCCTGCGCTCAAATCAGATTGTTGTCTTCCATAACCGCAAACCACTCGCTGCTTTTAATTGAACTATTCATATCTTAGACTGCACTGTAACTTTTATCCATGTATTTTTTATATTAATGTTTATTTTATTAGCTTTTCTTTTTAATGTCTAATTTTAAATGCCATTTTCTTAATGTCTTTCATTTTTTGTAAAGCACTTTGAATTGCCTTGTGTTGAAAAGTGCTATATAAATAAACTTGCCTTGCCTTGCCTTGCCTTGTGTGACTTTCATAAACTACCCCTGTCATCTGCCTGCATACACAGAGAAATCCAAATGAATTAAACCTAATAAACTACGTTTTTCAAATGGCTTCTCGCTCATTATGCTGTTCTTTAACTGACTTACTTACGAGTGAAAGCATTGAAGGATAAATATGGTGCAATTGGATCTTATCTTTTTACTTCCTTCCTGTCATTTAGTTCACTTCCCAAATGTACTGAGAACATCTGGGAATTCAGCGGCAATATATAAAAGAAGTTAGATGAAGAAAGAAACAAGAATTTGGATATTTATACAAGCACACTTAAAATTATTTCCCAAACTGCTATGAATGGATTCTTAATCACAAAGGATGGCCCTATACTGTGGGCATGACTGGTGAGCAGTTACCCAAAGAGATACTCAGGTTGTTTGATTTGAATGACTGTTGAATAGGTTGTTGGCCCCCTTATGACCCAAACTATGAACATATGCCACGACTAAATCATCCCCTAAACAGTTGCTGGGTCAGTTGCATACTTAGGACCACATTCACTTAATCTCTGCTTACATCAGCGCCTAACCAAACACACCCACTCACACTTATCCGTCTGACCTTTGCTTTTCTCCCTAATTCCCAGCCAATAGTAATCCTAGCCCAGGGCATAGCCGAAAGGGCTCACTGAAGCTTTTCCTACTAGCTATGTGGTGCATCAAGAAAAGAGGAAGGGTCCCTCACCTTTAAGGTTTACCACCACCCACCCACCTACACAAACACACACAGACAGAAAGTGAGATTTCGAGCTTCCTATAGCAGTAGTTGTTCCATGGTTTTTGTGAAGAATGGTAGGACAAAAATAAATAACAAGAAAAAGCAAGAAACTAAGCAGACATTCTCAAGGTCGCTCTGCAGAGTGTGCAGAGACACATAATATACTGCATGGATGAGCTTAAGGGCAGATCTGTGTTGTGCCCTTCCTCAGGGGAACCAATCACTGTTGGCTCTTAGGTTTGACCTTTAACCCCCATGTCCACCAATTTAACTAAGAGTAAACCCTATATAGCACTGCTCTTCCCTTTCTCCCAGCTCAACTACTCACAATGTTTATCTCCCCCTTTAGAGACCACTTGCCCTCTCCCTCTCATTCAGAGCACTTTAAATACCTGGATGGTCTCCGCTGTCTGCAGATTCTCTTGAATGCCATTTCAAAAGAATCGGATTTGCTAATTTAAGATGAAGGATGGGATAAAGGAAGACTGAGACGGTTAACAGAGCTAGATTCTCGCTGATTTTTTGCTAATATTGCTTTTTTAATGGTCTTTATTTACTTTTGTATACAAGGACATGTCGATGACAATTCAAGATTCAGAGAAAAAAAGATTTAACGGATTTATTGTCATATGCACTTTAGCTACAGCATAGTCCCAGGCTCCTCCAATAGTACAACATGCAATATACTTAAGCCATCCAAATGAAACATATATTAAATTGTTCAATAAAATACTGGAATAAGTAGACTATATACATGTAAAGTCGAATAAGATCAAACAGAATATGAAATGCAATACTGAACACAATGACTATAATATACAATGACTTCAGGCAGGGAGAGTAACACTGTGCAGCAGCCTGTTGGGATGAAAGGAAACATCATTATTTGTAGGGATGTTTCTTTGGATCCAAAGTGATTAAGTCCAAAGTCAGGCTAAAACTAAAATACTTAAATAAGTCACTTTTCATGGGCACAGCAACCAGATTTAATACAATATTCAGGTTTTTCTTGTGCATGTAAATGTAGTAATTCTCTCCTCTCCTCTCCTCCAATGTCCTTTTCTCTCTTCCTCTCAAATGTCCTCTTCTCTCCTCCCTTCCCCTCTCTCTTCTCTCCTCTCCTCTTTCTGCTTCCTTCTCTGGTTAAATGAGCCACAGGAGAGCAGCAGACAAGCCATGACCTAGCAGCTGGAGCTTCCAGCTGGGTTAAGAAGGAGAAAGTGAGGGAAATGCAACGAGAGACAAGGTAGATTTTCCTCATGGAGAGGGCAAAAAGCAGGGCTTCCTGGGATGGAGCCTGATGTTTAAAGTCAAACGTGTTCTTAGTCTAAATACACCGTATACTGTACATTATATTACAGCAAATATCCTCTTTCCCTACACAGCATCCACTGCAGTTTTTATACATTTCAATGCACACCTATCTGTCATTTATGATCATATTTTTACAGTATGCTGTTCTGTGTTTGTATGAATCATATCCTAGCTTCTGGATAAAACCATATCCCTGCTTTGAGACAACTCACTGGATTAGGACAATAGACACTGGGATGCTGAGGAATCTAAACTCTTATCCAGGTTCTTGTTACTCTTGAATGAGCCATGAAGTACATACCTTGGAAATAGTTGGGTAATAGTTTTGAGCACTCATTTTCCATTGCTATTAATATGTTAGAGGGGCCGAATCTATCAGACAGTGTACAATGCAGCAGCTCTAACCAGGATACTCAATAGAAATGTGCCTTTCTTTGTTTTATTTGCCCCAATCTCACCAGCATCCATCATTTTCACTCACACACAGTAACCTGAGATTTAAACTGGGAAAAAGTATTGTCCAACTGATAAAGGAAAGAGACCTTTGGGGGAAATATGATAACAATCACATGACCAACAATAACAAATAAATGCACAATGCAAATTGCAGAATCAAAATTATATAATATTCCCTTTTTCACAAACGTCTTTACAATGGCACTATATCCAAAAAAGACTTTGTTCTATCCTAGTTTTTTGTCACCTTCATTCTCATGTTAGTCACTTCATTTCCATCATTTTTCTTTCTCTTGTGTCTCCTATCCTGATGGAACACAACTTGACCTTATGAGGATAAAGTCTGATGAAGCCAAAGCCACAAGCTCGATTTCCAACAGTAACGTGATCCTAATAGCTTCCAATTACCACTTTAATTTGAAAGACATGGCAATGTTGGATTTGGAATTACAAAAAGCTATTAACCGCCTGCTTAAACGAATGCTGCTGTAGCCTAAAGCTGCCATTGCAATATAAGTGTTTGACAGTCAGTATGAATCAGATAATTAGTAGAAATAATGTAATAGGTTATTCATAGGGTATAATAGGATCAGGAAGGATTGAAACAATGAATGAGTCGAGCAATCTGGATCTGAAGGTACAATTACGTAACTCTCAACATAGTCCTGTAGGGGGGATGTTGACGTAGGAGTATACTTAGAAAGCTAGTGGTAGGGGGTGCTAATCCATATAATTTGGACTATTCTACAACACCCAAAAATGTGGAGCTTCCCGTACCTTGAACTATAAATGTACACGTCACTTAAGTGTTACGATAATGTGATTTGAAATGAATAATGTGATTTTAAAAGAACCGGCTAATCCGGGACTGTTATTTTTAATGTAGTTTTTACAATTTCTTTTGCTACCAGTTAATGTTTTATGACAAGCCTAGCTCACCATCTGTGCACTGTGAAACGCATGATAAATGTAAACCTCTGGCTTAAATGTGGCACCCCCATGGGACTTTTTTTATATGTGTATTTATCATCCATGTTCTCACATTAAGAATAACACCATTATCACATTCAGGAAATGATATCAAACTGTCAGGAGTCCCCAATGTCATCTTGTTCATTATGATTTTAAAAAGTCCCAAAGTGAACCTAAATCAGACCTCGTATTGTGCACAGGGGAGGGGGGGGGGGGGGGGGGTAAGGTGAGGGGGTCGATGGTACAGGCCAAGCATGAGCAGATGAGCGGCCCAAGGAGACAGAAATGCTCCCCAACCTCCCACCCGTGAACACTGACATTAATTGAGAGGTCCATGAAATATAAATGATCTCTGTGGTGGCCCCCCTCGCACTCTCCCTCTCCTCTCCACTACTCCTCACGTCCTCTGTCTGCCTGCTTGAGTGAGTTGCGATCAAGATTGCATGCAGACTCCGTGTTGGCATGCACATGGCCCGCTGCACACTAGGTGTATCAGGGACGGTCCAATGGACATGATCGTTCAGTTCTTCTGTGTGGTTGTGAGTCTGAAACAGAGACAGTATAGAGAGGGTGGAGGTAAAGGTGAATGATTGTTATTATCTGAGCATTAGCAAAGGAGAGAATCATTGTATTTTTGAGTGTGTGAGCTTGTGTGTGTGTGGTCTGTTTGTATTCTTGTAATCACAAAAAATCCTAACAGAAGCAAAGAAAAAGCAAAAATAATGAGAACAATTTTAAAAACAAAATCCCCCTTTCTCTGAGGACTATTTTAGTGTATGGTTGAGGTTGTGGTTATGTATTTTTTTGTCCACATCAGAAACATGCATTCATGTTGGTGGTTAGAAGTCATGGTGGGCAAGAATGTGGTGAGATCCTCTCCGGAAACATACGACCCAAATGAGGCAGACAAAATTCTCGCAACATTGTTGACCAAGTTAGGTGACAGAGTAGTGGGTGGCAAATAAGGCTGTGGGACATTTTTCACAAGTTCCCTTGGCCAGCCAGAGCCAAAATAAAATTCCACATATTGTTTCATTTTTGCAATTCTGCCATTTTGCATACTGCAGTATACTGGCACAATATCCGTAAAAGTATCCATATTGAATCCGCAGCTTGTGATTCACGCTCAGTAAGAAGTGTTTATTTTATATTGCAAGATAAAAAGATAAGGTGTCAAGGATAAGTTAGTGGATGCGTCTTATTGTGATGCCAAAGACCCATACCGACAATTCATCTGGGCTTTTTTTATCCAATAGCTTGCTGAGAGTTTGAGCTTTACGTTCCATACAGTACAACCCAGTCTCATGGCATTTCGTCTTCACCAACACGATTTTTAATCTATTGATTCGTGTTCACCAACACGATTTCCCCCTTGTTTTCGTGTTGCACAGCACGATTTTATAAGCCAAGTATTTCTACTGGTAATGTGTTTCGTGCCTGCAGCACGACTTTTTCTCCGGTCGGGTCGTGGAAGACCGGAAGCTGTGTGGTTCATAAAAACATGTTCTTACTCAATATCAAGCCACAAGTTATTGCTTTTATTTTAAATCGTATAATTTCGGACTTTTGTTTCCGTCTGTGAGGAAAATAAATGGGGCTCAGAGCCTCAGGATACTGAAATCTGTATTTTTAAATCTTTTTTTCCTTCTAATTTGTTATTCTTTTCAAAATAACACACTGTTATTTACTCACCAATAACACACAATTATCCTTGCTTTTATTTATTGGTTTAATTCCATAATCTCGGGCTTTTTTGGCGTCCGTCAGGAACTGAATTTCAAAATAAAAATAACCGGAAACAGACGTGGGACTATAAGGGACATTTCGAGCATCCTTGCGATTGTCAACATTTCTGAGTTTGGGATGGCCGAAGACACTACACTACCCATAATCCCCAGCTATCGTTTAGGACTACAGTCCCCGTGATTAATCTTCAAGCTCTGGGATTGGATGTTGGAGTGGCAGTGCGCCAAGGTTACGCCGAGCATCAAACAGCTGTTTTAAATGGAACGAAACCAGGCCAGACTTTTCCTAAACTGGAATCGAACGCTTTTTGCTTTTAAAATCTAATCAACACGAAAAAAAAAGGGGGGAAATCGTGTTGGTGAACACGAATCAATAGATTAAAAATCGTGTTGGTGATCACGAAATACTGTACTGTAATGTCTCTATGATTACCAGCAGCTAGTTAGCTTAGCTTTGCAAAAACCGAAACAAATTCTGAGTGTAAAAAGCAAAGGTTGTAGTGTTACAGGAGTAATATACCTCTAGAAAGTTACAGCACAGAAATTAGCCCCGCTACTAGACAGTTTTTGTTATCTTTGAACCGCGCAATGCTAGCCATCTGTGTGCTATGCTAAGCTAACTGGCGGTTGGAAGCTTCATAATAATTGTAATGATTACCAGCACCAGTACCATTTACAATCTGTTAACCATCTGATTCCCAAGCCAACCCTTTATGGACGGAGCTACAGAAATAAGTAATTAAAAAATGTTTGTGATGTAGAATTGTCTAATATCAGTGGGCTGGTGCAAATGTGATTACATCTTTAACTTTCAGTCCACCTTAGGTCAGGTATCAAATTCATATTTCATTTTTGAAAAATTTTTCTCCAGTGAAAATGCAGACCTTCTATCAGTCAGGTGAGCAAGACGAAAACTAGTTTGGAGTCGGTTATCTAGCAGGTACTTGACCTTATCATGTGTAGTGCAGAGTGAGTGGAGGTCAGGGTTAGAGGTTAGTCTCTGAAGGTCTTCCCAAGTGTAATTATACAAACCTGTGTGTGTGTGTGTGTGTGTGTGTGTGTGTGTGTGTGTGTGTGTGTGTGTGTGTGTGTGTGTGTGTGTGTGTGTGTGTGTGTGTGTGTGTGTGTGTGTGTGTGTGTGTGTGTGTGTGTGTGTGTGTGTCCTCAGAGAGATCACAAGGATAGAGAGAGGTCACGAACGTGCCCTGGAGCTGCAGAGGAGATGTTTAAAGGCCAACAGAGTGTGGTTATTTTTAGGGGGATCCACAGAAAGCCCACCAAGCCACACAGTCACTGAGAAATGAAAATACATCTTTATATCAACCCTTTCCTGTTCATTATAGTGTGTGCTTATATCTCTTCTGTGCAAATAAAATGGTTGAAGTCAATTGAAATGAAGCAAATGCAATCTTTTTTTATTTTAAAAGAAAGGCATCAGTATATTTGTTTTATGAAGCAGTAAAAGAATCCCTATGAGAATAAAGTAAAGCTGCTCCAGACACACACACACACACACACACACTTTTCCTACTCTCCCAGCTTTCGAGAATTCCAGGAGAATGTTGCCTGCCATCAGCACTTTGCCTCGTCTGTCAGTCGTCTCCCTGCTCTCTCCGATGCCTCACACACAAGTGGGAAATCATGCCTGTGTGCGAGTGTGTGTGAACGCATGCCGTGTGTGTGCTCTCATGTGCAGATCCACTTGACTGTCTAAGTACATGCGTGTTTGTGCATGATCAGCTGAAAAGCCTGGCGTCGTTCTCAAACTGTGGAACATTTCTTGGTGCGGCTCAGACAAACATTTCTCTCTGTCTGGAAAAAAACCATCTTTGTTTTCGATGAAGTGCCGGTGTTCAGTTTTTCCCTTTTCAAAATGACAAGTGACACAAGCACATCAGGGTCAGCCATGCATTTAACCGAGAGTTGTGGAAAGCCTTGCTGGACCACTGGCCCCTTTAAATCTCATTACCTCCCTCATGAGCATCTGCTTTTCATTTTCCTCCAAATGTCACATTACACTTAGTAAGAGTCCGAATCAGTCATACTTTTATTTACAGTTGAGTATGAGAAAATCAATAAAGTGACTACAACAGAAAGTCGGGGCATGGGAGAAGGAGACTTCCAGGAAAAGAAGGAGAAGGGTGAGCCGTTGCTGGGCTAGTGTGCATTTAATAATGTTCTCCTCTTTCTTGTTTTCTTTTCTCTCTTTGTTCATGTTATGTCTCTTTTATGACTGTTGTGTGTCCATTGTATTGACGCAAAGCAATTATTGAAGCACAGGTGAACATCTTATAACCCTTTAACCACTATTTTGTAACATGTTTTGGTTAGAAAATACCTGGAATACACAGTAGAGTCAACAGCATTTACTGTAAAACTGAATCTGCTTTAAAGGCCCTGCACACCCACGCAGATGTTGTGAATTACTCTGGTGTTTAGCCCTCTGCTGAGGTTGAATCTGTGTGCATCTGTGCTGGGAATTAATACATGAGAACAGACTCTATCAACCATTTAGACCGATAACAGTGTGAGTAGTCCTGGCCCATAAGGTGCAACAAACCAACTGAAGTGGTGGTCAATCAAGGCCAGTTTTTTCACTAATACAATCCATTAAGGCAATATAAGTACATATGTGTGGGTGGGCCTGGTGCACGGCTATACATCCGTAATGAAATAGGCCAACCCACTTAGTTTGGCTATGCTCCAGAAGCTGTATAACATCAACCTTATTCGTTTGGATACCATGAGGTTAGCGCAGTGCGGTTGCTTCTAATGTGTATTTGCCTTTATTAGGAAACGATTAGCTGTAGCCAATCGAGCAGCTATTCTTCATATTGCCTTTGATATTATTAGGGCAAAAGTCACATTATTTTCATGTTGATTATACTGGTAAATTCTATTCAAAGACCTCTGTGACTATCCTTTGTTTAAAGTCATGTGTTTGAAAAAGGGGAAAGAACATTTGCACCATGCAGATGTCCGATTTCTCTCCAATTTTCCTTGTCCAATTCGGAAAGACTGCTTTGTTCGACATGACCGATGGACACGCTGACTTGACTTATTGGCAGGAGGGCACATTTATCTAATAAGCTAATTATCTTGGCATATCTTTGTTCCATTGGGTGTTTCAGTAAGGCTGATTGTGTCTGTCATCTGGATGGCGCATGAATGCCAAGTTGGTTGTGTGAAAATTAGAATACGGCTCACTGACGGTATATCACCATATCCATTCAATTTCAGTTAAATTACATTGAACGATGGTCTGGCTGATGTGGAACCACTTTTGTTATAAGTGCCAAATTGGACATTTCAGAGCTTTGAGGAAAATGTGAGTTTCCCACTTGTAATTGACTGCAGTATTACATGAAAAATATACATTCCCTGTGCCATGGTGCGAAACCTGTTATCAGCTGTCTGTGGTGCAGTTTGTGATAAGCATGCAACATGAGCAAATAGGACTAACATATGCAACACTGATACTTTACTGATGTACTTCAGGCATCTGTTTGCATGGACTTCTTTACAACTGATATATCTTTAGATTTAGATACAGACATCTCTATGACAAATAATGAATAATGAGACAGTAAGATATCAGGTAATCTTTTTTTGCTGCATGTAGATTGTTGTGTTTGTTTTTATGTAACTGTAAACATTTGTTAAGTAATTGACAGCTGTGATGGAAGACCATCTCATTTGAGGGGTAAAATAAGACTTTCTTCTCCCTTGTCCTCTCCGTCATGGGCTATAAACTGTTCAAGGTGTATGTGAATTATGTTCCATTAGTGGAACAAATAACTGAATCAGAAAAGACTATCATAATCTACACATGAATCATGTATCGCTCAATTTGATAGTGTCAAGAAACTATGAAAAACTGTCATTCATTCCAGTGAAATTAAAGTTGAATAAGCACTGCGCAAAAACAAAACAAAACAGTGAAATGACAGATACAAAAAGACAGTTAGCTAATAATTTTGCACCTTAAAAATAATATGTACAGAAGAAGTTTCTCCATTTTCCAGACTTCTCTCTCTCCTCCGTAGTCCTTCAACTTCCCTTGGGACTTCTTGAGTCTCTCCATCCATCTCTCAAATCATCAGTTTCTTTCTTCACCAACCCTCCCTTCTCCCTCTCCCGCTCCCCTCCCTCCCTCCTCCCTCCCACTCCTCCGATTTCCTTCTCCCTCCTCACCCGGGTTTTGTCGTCTGCCACTGTGGCATGCTAACACTCTGACAATGCGGGGAGCTGAATAATTGATGTGTGGATGTGAAAGTTTGATGCCTGACTCGCGGGCAGATTGAACCTGCAGGCAGCTTGCCTTAGCCCATCAGCCGACTCCCTGCTCTCTGCGCCACTCAACACTCTCTCTTTTACACACACACACACCCACACACCCACACACACACACACACACACACACAGAGCTCCCAATAGACTCCTCCACTTCTGCTCTCAAACTCATTGTAAAACCTTTCAGATATTTGCTGCAAGATTCTGTAACTGTTACGTATAGATTTTGACCTGAACCAATACTTGGCGAAGCACCTTTATGATACAGGTGGAATAAACTTTATTTTCTGGAATAAAGAAAATATACAGCACAAGTTCACAACATCACCAATGTGTTGAAAGAGGAAACAACATTTATTTTCATGATTATATTCAAAGCATCAAACAAAATGCCAGTTATAGAAAGGTGGAGAATACAGTTTGCTCAACATTTGACCCCTTTATAAAGCAGACATTGGACCCCTATGGCACATTAACAGAACCTCACTGCATATAATATGGAGCATAATTGTCACGGTTGAGTGAAGGAAGCAGGACCCAAATGCAGATAACTCTGATAATCCTTTATTTCAAGGAAAATGAAACTAATACAGACAAAACAGAACACTCACCGGGGTGAATTCAGTCACCAACAAAAGAAGCACCAACACTGAACACAGGACGAGACAAGACTAAATACAGGGAGGGATAATTACAAGACGAGACACAGCCGGGCAGGGGAGGAGAAACACAAGAGCCACAGGTGAACACAATCAGCTAACGAGACACACCAGGGAAACTAACGACAGGAGGAAAACATGACAGAGAACAGCGGAAACACCCAAACCTAGACATAGAACTGTGACATGACATGATAACCGTGACAGAACCCCCCCCCTCAAGGGACGGATTCCAGACGTCCCTAAACACCAAAACAAAAATCCAACAACGTCCAGCAGGGTGGGTGGAGGGGGTCCGGAGGACGGGACTGAGCTGACCGCCCAGGAGCACAGTAGAGGACCAGGAAGGGATCTCGGGCGGACGGCCCGGGGGCAAGGCAGAAGCCGAGAAGGAGGACTCGGGCGGACGGCCTGGGGGCAAGGCAGAGTCCAAGGTGGGGGACTCGGGCGGACGGCCCGGGGGCAAGGCAGAGTCCATGGTGGGGGTCTCGGGCGGACGGCCCGGGGGCAAGGCAGAGTCCATGGTGGGGCGAAGGCCACAGCGGGCGAACTCAGGGGGCCGAGCATGAGGGCGAAGGCAGCGGCAGGAAGAGTCAGGGGGCCGGGCTCGAGGACGAGGGCAGCGGCAGGAAGAGTCAGGGGGCCGGGCTCGAGGACGAGGGCAGCGGCAGGAAGAGTCAGGGGGCCGGGCTCGAGGACGAGGGCAGCGGCAAGAAGAGTCAGGGGGCCGGGCCCGAGGACGAGGGCAGCGGCAGGAAGAGTCAGGAGGCCGGGCCCGCGGGCGAAGACCGCGGCTCACAGAGGGTCGGGATCGAGGGCGAAGACCAGACAGCTCCGGAGGCCGGGCAGGACCCGGTGTCGGCCGGACAGGAACCGGAGCCGGCGGGACAGGCTTCGGCAGGATCCCCCACGGAAGAGGACCAGGAATTGGCAGGACCCCCAGCAGGAGAGCGGTTGGCGGGACCTCCAACGAGACAGGACAAAGGGTTGGCAGGACCCCCGGCAGGAGAGTAGTCGGCGGGGCCTCCAACGGGACAGGACACAGGATTGGTAGGACCCCCGGCAGGAGAGTAGTCGGCGGGGCCTCCAACGGGACAGGACACAGGGTTGGCAGGACCCCCGGCAGGAGAGTAGTCGGCGGGGCCTCCAACGGGACAGGACACAGGGTTGGCAGGACCCCCGGCAGGAGAGTAGTCGGCGGGGCCTCCAACGAGACAGGACATGGGGTTGGCAGGACCCCCAGCGGAACCTCCAACGGTACAGGACATGGGGTTGGCAGGGCCCCCGGCAGGAGAGTAGACGGCGGGACCTCCAACGAGACAGGACATGGGGTTGGCAGGACCCCCAGCGGAACCTCCAACGGTACAGGACATGGGGTTGGCAGGACCCCCGGCAGAAGACTAGTCTGCGGGACCTCCAACGGGACAGGACATGGGGTTGGCAGGACCCCCGGCAGAAGACTAGTCTGCGGGACCTCCAACGGGACAGGACACAGGGTTGGCAGGACCCCCAGCGGAACCTCCAACGGTACAGGAGTAGGGGCTTGAGTGGGGACTCGAGAGAGGGCTTGAGAGGGAACTCGAGAGGAAACTGGAGAGTCGACTGGAGAGGTGACTCGAGAGGGGACTCGAGAAGGAACTCGAGAGGTGACTGGAGAGGGGACTCGAGAGGGAACTCGAGAGGAGACTCGAGAGATGACTTGAGAGGAGACTTGAGAGGGATCTTGAGAGGGGACTTGAGACGGGACTCGAGAGGTGGCTTGAGAGGGATCTAGAAAGGGGACTCGAGAGGTGACTTGAGAGGGATCTAGAAAGGGGACTCGAGAGGGAACTTGAGATGGGATGAGAGAAGGGACTAGAGAAGTGACTCGAGGTGGGACTAGAGAAGGGGCTCGGGAAGGGGCCAGAGAGGTGACTAAAGGAGGGACTGGAGAAGGGACTAGGGAAGTGACTAGAGGAGGGACTTGAGAAAGGACTTGAGAAAGGAATTGAGTAGGGACTTGAGATGGGACTAGAGAAGTGACTAGAGGTGGGACTGGAGAAGGGACGAGAGAAGGGACTAGGAAAGTGACCTGAGGAGGGACTAGGGAAGGGACAAGAGGAGGGACTAGAGACGGGACCAGAGAAGAGACTAGAGAAGGGACTCGAGAAGAGACTAGAGAAGGGACCAGAGATGGGACTATGGCAGCTGGGGCCAGAGCTAAGGCTGGAACCATGGCTGCTGGGGCCGGGACCATGGCTGCTGGGGCCAGAACTAGGTCTGGAACCATGGCTGCTGGGGCCAGAACTGGGGCCGGAACCATGGCTGCTGGGGCCAGAACTGGGGCCGGAATGATGGCTGCTGGGGCCAGAACTGGGGCTGGAACAATGGCTGCTGGGGCCAGAACTGGAGCCGGAATGATGGCTGCTGGGGCCAGAACTGGGGCTGGAACCATGGCTGCTGGGGCCTGTACTGGGGCCGGAACCATGGCTGTGTGGGCCGGTTCTGTAGCCGGAACCATGGCTCTTGGGGCTCGGATTGCTAGCCTGGACTTGCGACTCCTTCTCTTAGAAGCCGCCTGAAGGCTCCGTGGACCTCCAAAAGCCAGCCGAGTTCCAGAAAACGACTCTTGGACAGGAGCAGGAACTGGGGCGGAAGCACTGGTTGACTCCAGACGGAACACACCGAGACGTTTATAGTCAGCAGGCTGGAAATCACACACCCAGATGAAGTTCAAAATCCAGCCAGGTAAGAATTTCACCAAGTCTGGTTTCTCCATAGCCAACCGGTGCGTCTCTACCAGAGCGGCCTCCTTCTGCAGAACACTGGACGCTCCCCTCCACCAATCATAGCAGCAAGCCAAATCAAAGGAAAAATGTTGTAGTTCCACCTCAAATGGATCATCTGCTGGGTCCATTTCTGGTTGGTGCTTTCTGTCACGGTTGAGTGAAGGAAGCAGGACCCAAATGCAGATAACTCTGATAATCCTTTATTTCAAGGAAAATGAAACTAATACAGACAAAACAGAACACTCACCGGGGTGAATTCAGTCACCAACAAAAGAAGCACCAACACTGAACACAGGACGAGACAAGACTAAATACAGGGAGGGATAATTACAAGACGAGACACAGCCGGGCAGGGGAGGAGAAACACAAGGGCCACAGGTGAACACAATCAGCTAACGAGACACACCAGGGAAACTAACGACAGGAGGAAAACATGACATAGAGAACAGCGGAAACACCCAAACCTAGACATAGAACTGTGACATGACATGATAACCGTGACAATAATACAGCGCATAAAGTGAATATGGATTGCTGCGCAGGATACATGAGACTTTGGTATATCATTTCACTTGATTTATCACATGAAGAGCCAATTTCTCTTGTAATGTCTAACCAGGAAATGTATTTTTTAATATTACCTTCATAAAAAGGAGACTAGAGGTCCGGATATGGTTATACCTAGACAATACATTTCTCCTTGACAGCTACATTCCCCCCTGCAGAAGACATGCAAAAACAACACTTGAGAAGTCACTCAGTGCAATGTGTGCAAGACTTGGGAATGTAACTGTCAGTAGCAGTTCACGTAAACTTTAATTACAGTTGACTCATATTTCCAAAGTTATAGAATCTGCTATATCCATCAATAAATCAGAATCGATCACTTTAAGTACTTAAATAGAAACTGGATAATTAAAAATTGATTTAGTAGGATATTAAAAGCACATTGTCAACAAAAAACTGGTTAACCAATGTTTGACATAAGAACAACCGGTGACTGTATTTATAATAATAAATGAAAACTAATGTTTTTAGCATCATCCATATTTAGTACCTGCAGAATTTAAAGATGAAATCCAAACTAGGTTATATTTAGGACCAACATATTTTCTTATGCAGTTAAAAATAACTTGGTCAGCACTTTTTTTTTAAATGCCAGGACATCATTATGTTTACAAGCATGCTCACATTGATTTCTTACAATACACTGTATCACATTTATCATGGTGGTTTATACTGACGTCAAAGCATCTCAGGTTATCTCCAGTCATTGTATCAAAGGAGGAAACATATTTACTGTGACTGTGGGCAAGCTTACCACAATGCAGTATTTTCAGTGAGGCATTTCAAATGTTACATTTGGGCAGCAACCACAAATTGATTTCATTATAATTAATCTGCTAAAAACCTTCAAAATTAATTTTTGTATTTTCAAGAAAAAAAAATTCCTAAACTCATATTCGTTTCTGTTGTTTTATCTTACTAGTGTACGACTTAAGGATATTCAGTTGATGATCAATCTTCACAAAGAAAAGCTACATATTCTGACATTTGAGAAGATAAAATCAATTTTAATTTGAAAAGGTGAATTAATTGGTTATTGATTGAATGTTAGCTCTTTTTCTCTCCATAAAGAAAGTGTTCAGAACATGCAGAGAGGGCTGCCGCCTGACACGGTGACATGGGGGATAGTCCAAATTCCCAGCCTCCCTGAACTGTCCAAAGTGGGGAACACTTCCACGTGGATATCTGTCGGACAGGTAAGAAACATGATGTAGCCACAAAATATTGCAAGTGTTAAACATGTCAACAAAACACAGTAGACACTAGGTAGCCACACAATCATTACACTTTTACGAACATCCTTCCCTACACGCAGGAGCATTGTTATTAATATAGCATAACACTTGTTTACAATGAAATACATGCACGAGGCTTCAATGAGAGCCTTTAGCAAGCTAGCACATTGTCTTGCTGCACTACCTCACCTGATTCCAGTGTAATATTTAGTAAAACTGCGATTGCACACTTCTATAGGAAGCCTGAAGTTATCTGTGTAGTTTCCTAGAACTAGGACTGCTGCAAGATGTTAAGAAAAATACATTTAGCTAATCACGCCCTCAAGCATTAGATATCCAGCGCTTACATGCTTAGAGTTAAAATGCCACGATTCAAAACAAATTCTATAATCCACGAGGCCTCCTAAGTGTTTGTGCTACTTTAAATATACTGTGGAAATTACTGTTTATAGCCCCAGGATTTGTGTCTCGTATTTCTCCCTCAGGTCAGAACTGAAATGGGCCGAAAGTGCTTCCATGAACTTCATTTTAATGGAACTTAGAAATGGCTTAAAGCAGGCGCCGGTCTCCAGGTGAGTTTAGCCTGTTAGTGAAAAATGTTACTGCTCACTCAATGTGTCCTTGTTTTGTTCAGATAAGATTGAAACCAGGCTTGATTTGTATGAACTTATGAAACATTGGAACACATGAACAATTGACTTGTTTGTCAAGCATATTGCTGAAGCTAATTTGTAATTTTTCAAGCAAAATTGTCAAAATATCATTGGTTCCAGCTTCTTGAGTGTGAAAATGTGTTGTCTCTCTTTGTCTTATATGATAGTAATATCTTTTGGGTTATGTATCTTCAGTTAGGCAACACAAAATGATTGTTGGTTGCAGTCCTGTTTTACAGTGTTCATTGTGTGTTTGTTATGCATTGTGAAGGCATCCTCGTCCCTCCCTCTCCCTCTTTCCGCTGTATGTGAATGTGGACGAGTCATGGAGGAGACGTTAGGGCCCTGCCTGCTGATTTATTCATGATATGACTTTTAATATCATTTACTGGGACATGGGAGTCTGCATCTAAAACAGGCCTGCAGGCCCCTTTGTGTGCATGTGACAGACAGAGAAAGAAAGACTGCACTTAACATGCACATAGTGAACGTGTGTGTGTGTGTGTTTGGTTGGTTGGTTGTGTTTGGTTTGGTCAGGTTGCTTTATTTGTGAGGATTTCTCATTCGTTGGTGATGAAATCGAGACAAATTGTGTTGGTGGCAAAGTGTATTTAGACAGCGAAGAGGCGTACCTCGTGATGATTGCCTATAGAAGGGTTGTGATTGAGTTATCGGACAACAGTAGGAAGTCATTGTGTAATGGGCCACAGCCAGCAATGAGGGCTGATACCAATCTGTTAAGCAGCATAGGGTGTGGAGAGGAATGTAGGAGGAGGTGTGTAGTTTCTGTGGTGGATGACTGTGTTGTTAGCCAACATGCATGCTAGCGTGTGTGTCCTTCCATTTGATTTATTGCTATATATGTTGGCACACGTTTTGACAGTCAACACAGCCAAGTGAGCTATTGTAAAATGAGTTTAGCCTGTTGAAAGCTGTGTTTTGTTCTTACTATAGGGATATATATTCAAATTAAATACCACTAAGACATATTACACACATATATTTTGTCAATTAGTGCAGTATGTGAAGAGTTTTTTTCCTTTCTCTAACCATACCTATTAGTGACTATAATTAAATGATGAGGAATAGGTGGGTGGATGGAACAGGAGGCGGACAAAGAAGGGGGGAGGCTGGAAAGCGTGATTTAATTTGGTTATGATCTAATTTGCTTTGATTAAAAATGTATGCAAATCCCTCTTAGCATAAGGGATCAGTGAGAAGAGGGCGACACTTCTCTTGCTCTCTCTCTCTCTCACACTCCCGCTGTCACCCTCCTCCTCCTCTTCTTCTTCCAGTCCTTCTCCTCCCTCTGTCTGTGGCCACTAAAGTGAGATGTGTGAATCGCAGAGTGCAGTGTGTACATGTGTTGTTGGAGGTGTGTTCTTAAAGCGATAAGAGGAGCCCACTCACATTGGGTGTTATTGTGCCTCATATCATTGGCTGAAGATCTGCTACAGGCTGGCTCTGGGTGTGAAATGTGAGTGTGTGTTTTTGTATTTATGTGTGTGTGTGTGTGTTTGTTTGTTTGGCCTGACCCTGTCTGCTATTGACTTTGCCAAGCCGCCCCTGTCTCCCAGAGGTTGATCCTCCCCACAGTCCGACACTGAAGGTCACACTACCGAACGCTATCTCCTTTTTCCTGTTCCCTTCAACATTTTTTCATTTCTTGTTGACTTTCTTTCCTTCTTTTTGTTTACACGTTGAAGTCACACAACCTTACCCTCGCCTACAGCTGGGCAATATGGAAAAAAAATCAGCTATCACAATATTTGTTATCAAATACCTCGATATTGTTGGCGTGGTATTTGATATGCAATGAGTTTTTTTTAATCAATAATCAGTATTTATGTTGATATAATGTCTTAGTTGGTAAAGGCAAATAATAGGACAGCTTGAACAGTCTGATAAATTCAGATATTGACATCACTTTTCTGTTATGCAGCCTTTAAAACTAGGAAAACACTCTTGTGATATTACAATGTCCAAAATCTGAGACAATATCTCGTCTCATATCACAATATTAAAGGGGCACAATTTCCTGTACTGTGTTACATAGTTTTTTTGTGCATTTAAGTGGTCTGCAAAGGCAAAAATCCCTGTTTTTCCTCCAGTGGGACCCACACACTCCCCCCCCCCCCCTACTTGATATCAGAATCAGAATACCTTTATTCGTCCAACAGAGGGGACATTTACATTTGTTAAAGCAGAAAAGAGCCAAAGACAGCTTCATGTTAACTAATAAGCATGCATAACAAATATATTAAAAATACAACAAATAAAAAAATTTACACTATTTACAAAATACACATCCTAAGATATGCCTCCATTGGACTCCTTTGTTTACTTCTGTAACATAGTGAGTGCAGAATTAGTGAATATGTCTCCGAGTGAAGAGGCTGGCATTGCTTTGGTACCATGGATTCGGGGTTTGGTGCCTTGCTCAAGGACCAATCGGGATTTAACTGGCATCCCTGCGGTTCCCAAGCCAGATTGAAAATGTATCTCCACTGTGGACGTTTTTTTCTGTGTGTGTGTGTGTGTGTGTGTGTGTGTGTGTGTGTGTGTGTGTGTGTGTGTGTGTGTGTGTGTTGTGTGGGTGTGTGTGTGTGTGTGTGTGTGTGTGTGTGTGTGTGTGGTGTGTGTGTGTGTGTGTGTGTGTTGTGTGTGTGTGTGTGTGTGTGTGTGTGTGTGTGTGTGTGTGTGTGTATGTGTGTTATGGGCTGTACCCGAATATTCGTTCGTTGGAGTACTATTCGGGTTTCAATTTCGTTATTCGGATATTCGTTTTTTTTTGTTGAATTTATAGAAATCTCCAATGTCAACGTAAGAGCTTGTGCCTCTTCGGGGGGGTGCTAACACTTAACCATAAACGTTATCGTTTACTTTCTCCGTCTTTATATGTAGATACAACTTTTTCTCCATTCATCTCCGTCACGTTGTTTCCATAGCAACAACAACTTCCTGTCAACAGCGCTAACTCTCCTTCAAAATAAAAGCATGTCCATACAAAATAGGAAGCCAAGCCAAATTACACTTAAGACATATACAAGTGCAACGAAAGTAACACACACAATGCAATATCCTTTTCAATTTCAAAGAACACAAATTGGATTGTATACATTAACAAATAACTATAAAATAACAATACTGTAGAATAACAAAAAGAATAACCGAAATACACGTGTCGAAGCGGTTCGCTGCTGATTACTACCGAATATCCGGAGCCCTAAAAATGGTATTCGGGACAGCCCCAGTGTTTGTGTGTGTATGTTTAACCTGCTATGCTCCACTCTGTTCTATTGTGTCTGTACGAGGAGCCGGAGCATCTAGGTAACTGCATCTATTAGCAGGGGAGCTCAGAGTATTCACGCCACTCTCCATTTCTTCCCGTCTCTGCACTCTCTCCCAGACTGTCAGCACTGCCTCTCCAAGTTTACTGTAATGAACTCCGATTTGCCTCTGTGCTCCTCTCTCTTCTCTCTTCTCCCCTCCTCTCATCCTCGCACCAACTTCAGCCAATCAGATATTTAATCAGACATCCAGGCAGCCGGCGTATCTATCAGTGGTCCGGCTTCAGACAGAGACTCAGTTAGTCTGACAGCTGTCATGTCAGGACGATGACTGGTAGGTTGGTCAGCATCTCTAAGCCTGTGAGTCAACCAGATAGTCAGTAAAGCTATGACATGTTCTCAGTTTCAGTTAGATTAAGGCATCAGAGCAAAGTGTACCAAATGCCTTTCTGTCTTGGCCCTTGGAGACTAAACATTGTGTGGGGTTTACTTGCTTTACTTTCCTGCAGGAGGGGAAAACACTCTTTGAATGAAATAATATGTTATTTTTTAATAATCCACATAGCGCTTTCAGTGCAGATCCCCAGCTAACTTTACGTTCATCGGTACTCTTGTGGAGCTCCCGCTCCTCCAACTCTCTTTACAGAGTTTTACAATCTAGTGTTTTTCCTCCTTTATTTTGCCTTTTGCTCACAAATTCCAGCATACATTTGGCAGATGTTTTTTTTTCCTTTCTGTTTTGGTACAGGGACACATTAGAATTTATTCTCACAGGGATTCTGGTGTTGACGAGCTATGCAACTGCCTTTTTATTTTGAGAGTTGACAGTGTACAGATTGACAGGAAACATGAGGAGAGAGAGTAACCAGGACACCTCAACTATGTCATTTCAAAGTGGATCTCTATCCCCCAACAAGGCTGATTCACAAAGCCCCAGGTAACATGCAAACTATGCTTCTTATGTGTAATATATCATTTCCTTGCTTAGCCATGGTCAAGGCTCAACAATCT
Source organism: Harpagifer antarcticus (assembly GCA_902827135.1). NCBI lineage: Eukaryota > Metazoa > Chordata > Actinopteri > Perciformes > Harpagiferidae > Harpagifer > Harpagifer antarcticus. Next base: position 42,207 of record CADEHL010000976.1, read on the forward strand.
GGACCAAAGTCACTATTCGGATCAATATAGAGATAATCATTTATCACAAATATTCATGATTTTGAAAGAGAAAATAATTGTATGGCACTTTCTTAATATATAAAAGCACTGCTTTCACTTCCATGTTTAACTGCACGTTTTGCACAACATTCACTTGCACAAAAGAGCACTTTCACGGTGTGCTCCTTTCCTCCTAATTTACACGTTTTTGCATCAATATAAGACTTCAAATTGTGTTCTTCTTTAGCTGTACTAAGTGCATTTTTGTTATGGCCATCTGTTCTCTGTTATATTTAACTCTTCTTCTCTGGACTACAGTTGCATTTTCAGGAACGTTTTCACAGGCTGCTGCTGCAAGGTGCAAAAGTGAAATGAAAATGAAGCGGAAACAACTCGCTTACCCCCTGCTGGCTCGCTTTTAGTTCAGGAAGCCGTGATATGACATAGGGAACAGTTTTATATGAGCGAACAATGGTTTTATATATCAATATCGTAGTCGGATCATGTTCATTTGGTTGTTGAAAGCCAAAATCGTGACCACAATTAAAATTCTTAATAAAAGTATTTGTGCAGTCTTCGTGTCTATTGTCTTTCCCATTCTTAGCCCAAGTCAAGTTAGCACGTTTTTTGGTCCATTCGATTGCCAATAAATCAGTTTGTTGAGTCAGTCGGTCAGTCAGTAACTCAGCCATTCATCAGCAGTTAACTCAGTCAGTCTGGGTCTCTCTTACGTAATCTGGGCGACAGATGCTGAATCATGAGCTGCCCACTGGAAAGCCACACACACACACACAGCACCATATTCCCTCAAACACACACATGCACAGACTCAACTGTATGCATCCATGCAAAGATTGTACCCACACACACACATTGCATGTCATGCACTATTTCACATGAGACTCACTACTCATGATTGAACTCCAGAGGGGAGATAGTTGTGGAGAGAGAAATACAAAAAGAGAAAGACATGGGGTGAGAAAGGGTGAGCGAGGTTCAGTGTGAGAGACGAAGACACAGAAAGAGACAGAGGGAGGGGGGGGGGGTGGCGTGTAGATAGACTGTCAGAGTTCAAGCGAGAGTGAGAAGAAAGGAGAGTGAGATCTTCCCTCAGCTGTCTGAGGGTTTTGATGTGGTTTAAAGGGTTTTTCATGTTACGCAACTTTGAAGACGAGGCGTTTGATGTTTAGTTTGTTAGCTATTGGATTAATCTCTCTACCTTCTACCTCTCTGTCTCCGCAATTTATCTGATTAGTGCTCGGGGGCTTGCGTCACCTTCTTTTGTCTAGAGCGGTGCTCAGAAGGGTTTTTTTCAGCTTCTTCAGAAACTTGGCACCTATCATCTATTTATGGGAGAAGCAATTGAAACTGGAATAACGGGCCCTATTTGCCTGCCTGTCTAGCCTTTCAAAAACACGACTGAAATGCTGATGGAACAATGACAACTATTTCTCCCCTTTTTTTTTCTTTCTCCCCTCTCATCTCTCAGTTTCTCTCACTACCTCTTCCAATCTCGCCTCTCCACGTCCCCTCAGCATGGGTGATTCATTTGTCTCCAACACAATATAGCACAACACGGGCTCGCCACCGTCCATATTGCCACAATGCTTATTTGTCGAACGCCGGGGATTTCATAAATGTATTTCCACATTCTCTCCTTCCAGCGTTTTCCTTCCTTCTGCCCTTCGTCTTCCTCCATCACCCGCTCATTCCCTTTCCTCTCCGGCAGCAACACACACTCTCCCAGTTTCTCCCTCCCTCTTTCTCTTTTCCATCCCTCTCTTTTTTCCTCTCATCAGACGAATGTAAGAATAGAACAGGGGAAGCCCTCTCACCTCTCGCTGCACACTGGCTAATTAGCATATTCATGAGAGGCCCATAAATTATACATGAGATCCGGAGGGGAAACAGAGGCAGGAGAATGAGACGCAGACACACATTCTCTCTCTCTCTCTCTCTCTCTCTCTCTCTCTCTCTCTCTCTCTCTCTCTCTCTCTCTCTCTCTCTCACACCCTCTCTCTCTCTCTCTCACACCCTCTCTCACACATGTACCACCCTTATGCAGGTATGCTCACTCACACACATGGACACATCATCACTTTCTCTTCCTCTCACACCCTCTCTCAATCACACAACACAGAGGCAGATACAGACAGGTAATTGGTGAGAAAGAGTGTGAGCTACAGTACCTCGGCAGTGTGCAGGGGAGACGGCGTACACATTATTGAAAGGGAGAAGCAGAAGTCGCTCTCAGTCAAACAGAAAAAGCAGTGCACACATAGTTACGGTGGTTGGGTTGACTTTATTATCTGCACACTCGAAGGTTAGAGGGTTTTTCGGCACTAAGTGAGGGTAAAGCAGCTAGGGTTAATAAACTATAGTGTGTTAGAATAAGATTTGGAGGTTAAATGGTTACTTTATAATAAAAGAGTGACATTTAAAAGAACAGAAGTGAATATTCCAAAATCTGAAATCCAAAAACATGCTCGAAATAAATTAAAACTTCACAAGTTGAGTTGTTTTTTGGTGAAGCTGTATAGCCAAGAAGTCGCCATCATTCAACCTATACCTATTTGTTAAAAATCCAATTAAGGTGTTTTTCTCACTTACATGATGGATATCCCAATTTGAGCCAGACTCTGACTCAGCAGGCTGACAAATGACTAGACGTCTTTATTCACATATATCATGTATGGTCTCAAATCAATGCGTTGCGATGAAAGCTGACAAGAGGCTGGAGCGCATCCAAGATGTCTGCCCTTTGGGATTAAAAGGGTCTTTTCATCTTGAGAATGAAGCCTCCATGTCAGCATAACGTAAGGCTTTAAATTCATAAAGTGAATTGTATCAATGCAGGATTAAGAAAAAAATGTAGTTTGGTCTAAAAAATGTACTTTCATGAGGCCCAGCTGTTGACATCAAATACAAAGAACAAACCGTAAAGAGGCCCTACTACACTCTTTGGGGTTTTCCCTTTCCTGTAGTTTGTTATATAGGTTGTTCTGCATGTCAATGGCCTGCAAAGGCTACAATCCAAAAGTTCCCTCCAGAGAGAGTTTCTCTCCCACACAAGTTTCCAATCATTGTTTCCGTCATAGCTTGTAATAGATAGGTTACCATTAAAGTTCTCTTAGTGCTCTCCTTTTTCCATTATGTAGTCAATGTTGGCTAACATCTCCTCATCAAGAAGAGTTACAAATGCCTTTTGTTATGATACTGACTTCACGATGCCTAAAAACAGAAAAACATGCTACATGGTAGGGCTGCACGATATTGGAAAAAACTGACATTGCGATATCTTTTTTTCCCCTGCGATATATATTGCGATATGAAAAAATACAGGAATTGAAGAAAAGACAGTTTTCTTTGTCCGCAAACCATCCTTTCTTTAACTTTAATGAAATACAATTAGTATTTTTTAACGATATTTAACCGGATGAAGGATTTTAGTCACGGACTTCTGGATCTTAAGTTATCAGAGCAACAAGCTGAGCTAGCTCGGTTATCCTGCTGTGATCTGATCAAGAATGATGGTGATTGGTGGTTTGCTGTCACTCACTCAAGTGCCCTGACATGCGAGTTTTCCTTTTGTAGCAAGCAGCAAAAGAATTGTAACATGACGTGTTTGAGTTAATTTATCTACTTAATATCACACGTCCTTAAAAAAAACAAAAAAGTGAATATCGCGCATGCGCATAAAGCGATTATCGTCACGACACGATACTACATGGACATATCTCTTAAATGTATTTAAGTTAGTAAAGTATTTTTTGTTCAGCAGCTGACTTGACAACTGATATTTGAAAATGAATTGTAATCAATATAATCACACCCGAAAGGCAAGGCAACAACTGATGGGGCAATACAGTCCTTTATACAAGCAGCTGCATCTTCGGGCCCCACTCTCCTATACATTGCAGAAATATACAATTTATAATGGCTAAGTAATTGCATGGCATTTTATATTAAAATACAAAACATCAATAATATATATTCACCAAAAACAAAATGGCAAGCAGCTCTCTTTCAGCATTACACACAGCGGCTGTTAATTGCTTTCTTTCTACATTTAGAAGCCTTGATCTGGCCTCAATACCCTTCTTCAATACAACTGATTTAATCTTAAGTGTATAACATATTTAAATATCAGATATTCCGCCTTATTTGTACTTATTAGAATAACTGTAAACAGGTGCGTTGAATAGCATACTGCAGATACCTACGACAATCAGAACTCCACTTCATTTGCATCAAGAAACTGAGTAGATTAGAGCAAGATGTGCAGTTGATAATGTTGTGCGGTGTACATCCATATGCCAGGCATGATTGCATGATAGAAGTGATGAGAATATGGAGAAGTGAAACCACAGCCTGTATCGGAGGCAATTGATTTCAGAGAGTCGCTGCTACACATGACGGTATGTTTTAGTGTGTGATGTTACAGCTAAAAGGTTCCCCCTCTGGCATGCATAATGCTCTGTCACCATTGTAGCCCGAGGATAGCGGTAGGGATCCTGCCATACATGCTTAAGTGCTTACAACAATTAGCTGATTCTGGGTGGTTTGGATCTAATTGAAACACAAGGGAATGAGAGTGATTGAGAGATTTGCCTCTCCGGTGTACACGGAATATTCATGAACATGTTGCAAGGATTTATCGCGTTCAACCGAGCCCTTCAGTATTCGCCTCAGAGAATCTGCTTTCTTTTATCCATCCGTTTCCTGGATCCATCAGTTCCTTGACATAGAAACACAGGCTGAGGATTCATGTTCTCATATATGTGACGTTCAGTGAGTTTTTGTATGAGAACTCAATGTCTATGCTCTGTAATACTACATGTTGTGTTTATCAAAATGCAGAATATGTCCCCCTTTAAAATCTGCAGCAAATACTAGAATCCATTATAGAAGAGTAATTACAGGCGTTGGTAGGAATGCACTCCAATTGAGTGGTGCAGTGACGAGTCCCAAAACCCGGAAGTGAGTTAGCATTTTACCACTACCGGTTCCCTTGTCTCAGAGCCAATGGGATCTCTCCATAGGATGTTGGAAAATAGCTGGAACTAAGGTCTGTGGTTGACACACATTGAAGAGACGGATCATGTTTTGTTCTACGACATTAAATACAGTGGTGATTTTTGAAGAGTTTACGTGTCTGAAAAACGATGGTTGTTAACAAGTGGCTGAATAGGACTACAGAAGTTGTCCAGGACGTTCTACTTCATTACTCCAAAAACACGTAAACACTCCCGCTAAGTTTCTCTGCCCTGTTCTGCTTGAAAGCAAGTACCTGCCTCCTGCAAACTGTTCAAATAAATGTGACGTTGGCGTGAAGTTGAAGCAGCGACCCTGCTGTAGTTCGTTTATAGCATAACGTTAGCATTTTGCTTCTGGCTATTAGATTTATGATTAGAAAATTATAAAAGTAGGATAGACATGTGGATATTATCCGGCTGAACAAAACGTGCATTTATCAAACATGTTCGTTTCCAAAGACCTTATCTCCAGCTATTTTCCAAAATCCTCTGGAGAAATTCCATTGCTTTTTTGTCGAAGGAACCCGAGCGCAGCTTATTTCCGGGTAAATACGTTATCCCCTCTATTGCCGTGTAAAATAATGTTAACTTTCTACACAGTTAGTATTTCTACATTAACATTACATTCTAGTGTATGGTTACATATTGCTGGTGTTTGGACCATATTGCCTTTGTCCTCAGGGAGCCTCACAGTTCTGCTCTTTTTCATGAATATGAATAACTAATTTCAAATGTGTGTGTGTGTGTGTGTGTGTGTGTGTGTGTGTGTGTGTGTGTGTGTGTGTGTGTGTGTGTGTGTGTGTGTGTGTGTGTGTGTGTGTGTGTGTGTGTGTGTGTGTGTGTGTGTGTGTGTGTCTGCAAATGTGTGCACGCCAGTCTACATCTGAGTGTGCTCCTTTAGTGCGGGTGGCAGGAGCTAATATCAGATTACGGATGTAAATTGGCAGAGTGGCTCTCTCTCATTATCACTAATAAGACTATGGCCTCGCTCTCTGTGCCCTCACCCTCCCTCCCTCCCTCTGTGGTCGGTTAGATGAGAGGGAGATGAGCTGATAAAGAGAGAGAGAGAGAGAGAGAGGCCGCTGCAACCCTGTTCCTGAAAACGATTTCAACATGCGCACACGCATTGCCCCACTAGGGCTTTATGTTCACTGAGTGCAGGTCTGTTAGTGGTTCCTAGAGTCCGCAAAACTATGAGCCTGAGTGTTCAGTTACTAAGCTGCTAGTCTTTGGATCCAGTTTTTTGTTAGGGAGGCAGACGGCGTACCCACATTCAAGACCTTCCTTTTCAATACAGCCTATAGTTAGGCTGTTTCAGGTTTCCCCAGAACATCCTTAAGGGTGTTAGTTGTTTTTTTTGTGACCAACTTTTAACTTGGTTTTTCTAGCCATTTTCATAGAGGGACACACATATACAAAAAACATATATAAATAGGAATATAAGAATATCAAAAAAATATACAAGGAGTGAGACCCTTTCCCTTCCCACTCTCTTGCCTTTCCACAACATATATTTGAAATCATCTAGTTCATCTATTCACAAACATTGTAGCATAGCATTTCATAATCCACACATTTCTTTGATTTGATCTAAATACAGATTTTATGTGATATTGGGCTATATACAGTGTTTCCAACAGATCTGAAATGGTGGTAGCTGAGAACGGGGGGGGGGGGGGGAGGTGGTGCTAGTGGAGCAAGCTCATGAACTGTTCGCCGGAGCCTCGCAGCGGAGTTACTGCGGAGCGCATGAAGCAGACCCTTCAAGCGATAGCAGAGCGAACAGGTACAGGAGGGGTAGTTAATCGACCGCAGATGACGTCGTGCTCGCGGACGGATAAAAAAAAGATTAAACCTAAATGGGTCGCGAAATATGCTTAGGCGGCCGTTAATACATACACACACACACACACACACACACAACATACCTGTAGTCTACTATTTTACACACATGTTACTGTTTCCGCTCTTGTCTCACCCATACACAATTACACATGTATGCACACAACCGTTCTTCACACTTTGGTTCAAGGACATTACACGAAACGAGACAGGGATTTATTTCTAGTCACAGTCCATTTCTGAGGCAGAACTAACACTCAACATACAAACTAACACTCTATTATCCTCAATACTTCTTTATGAAGAACGCACTGTACTTTATAATCTCAGCAGCACATCTCTTGATTATATATGTGTTTCAGTGAAGATGTGCATTAAGATTGATGATGCCAAAAACACTTGCAAGCAATTCTAATGGTACTGTAGAGTCCCAATTAATCATGTAGCTTATTGGATATATGGCGCCGTAAGTCACTTAGCAAAGGTGCAAATGCTTGTTAGGAGCATAGACTGTATATATTAGGAGATACAAAACACTTGGTCTGTGTAGAGAAATAATAACGTATTATTATTTGTGAACACATAAACATATCTTTGACTGATGTTCAAAAATGGTGTTTTATCATGTAATGAATACATTTTTCTCCACACACACAGCACCTATACACTCAATGAATGCAATAATCTCTGTCTCTCCTTTCCTCTCCGTCTTACCCGACTCTCCGAGGACCGCATTCGTTCAGTAATTACATCTCAGCCATTATTCGCGGCTGACATTTCTGTACAGTTAATCATGGCCATTTTGCCATCATGCACAGGTCAAAGTGTCAGGGTAAGTACTGTATGAGAGGGAGAGAGACCTGAAAGGATAAAATGACATGTGACTCACGTCTACCAGGAAGTCTGCTATGAGCCCCACTTCAATACATGTGTGTATGTACTCTTGCAAAAGCTGCGTATTTGCATGCATTATCATGTACCTTTATCCGTCTCAAAAAAAATACGTAATCAATCAATCTATAATCACTATAAATGCATTGTTTTGTACCTACACTTTGTCATCGCACAATATACGAGCTGGGTAATGATGTGTAAAGCGATGATGTGCAGCTACCCACTCTCACCAGGAAGGTCACAACCCTTGGCCTCGGATGCATCCTTGCATATGCTTGTGAATGTGTGTGTGTGTGTGTGTGTGTGTGTTTCAGGCCAATCTGGCTGGCGTCTGCTCACTCTTCTATCCACTGCAGGCCGTCTGCTGTCTTTTATTTCTGCTTTAATGACCTATAAAGGGACTGTTCGTTTTTAAATAAACCATAAAGCAAGGGTCATAAAAGGGGAGTGCAATGCTGGGCACAGGCCAATCTCTGAGAGAAGTGTGTGTGCGTGGTGGAAATATGTATATACGCTGTGAGTGTGCGCATGAGAGTGTGCGTTCACATAATGTTATATACGCCAAGCTTAACCCACAGCCAAGGAGATACCATAGTCTGGTCTGTAAAAGGATAAACCTACATAAGTGGTGACCTTGCTTCACATCGAGATGAGTGGGTGGGTGAGGAGTACGTCCAAGGCCAGAGCTTTTTTTTTTCTTCGTCCAAGTCACATGTCTTGGAGCTGCTGTAGTGGGTGTAGAAAGAAGCGAGCCTTGGGCAGCTTCAGTAGCGCTTCATACAATGAATAAAACCCCTTTTGCAACAACTTATATCAACGAGGATTCTTTTATATTCCTACGACTGTCTGAGGAGGCTTGTGAAAGTGCTTAGAGATGCTGAGAAGTGGTTGAGGCAAGTTCAACCAAGCACTACTGACAGTAATATATGGGTCTTAATAGGTGCATGGTGGTGATATCTGCAGGAGGTGTCATTTCGGTAATGCCTCTGACGAGTAGAAAGTTTAGGAAACAGTAAATTGCCGGTTTCGAAAGAAAGGTCTTTGCAACATGCATATTTACGTCTTAGTTAGATGAGTGTGTGGGTGCAAGTCATCGCTCCCTGTCTCTCTCCTTTACCCCCCTCCTTATGCGCTGCGATTCTAAAGCCAAACATAAAAAAAGGGGGGGGGGAAAAATAATTGCCCGTTTTAGCAGAGTGTAACGTCGAAAATGTGTGTCGCTCATGCAGAGCTTCAAACGGGCTCGGCAAGGAACAGAGAGCAAATCTTAGCACGCTGCGTTTAGGACATCAAACGGGCCGCAATCAACCGCCTCGCAGAGAGGAGGAGGGGCTCTGAGGTGGCGGCGGCATGGGGGGGGGGCTCATTTCCTTTGACGTTCATGCGCTTCTTCTTTTCCCATAAGATGATGTTTAGCTGCTTCCAGAATCCATCGAGAGAGAGAGAGACTAGAGAGAAGAGGCAAGGTATTTAGTGATATACAGCCATGATGAAGTGGGACAAAAGCTTCAAGAGGTTAAGGAGTGTGGGAGGGGGGAGTGGTGGGGGGGGGGGGGGGGTTATACAGACAGGTACCAGAAGGGTGTACAACCAAGGTAGTCGGAGTGAAATCCTTGACTTTTTAGAGTATTTCCCTGAGATGTCATCATCTGTTTGTGGTCTTTTTATAATGAGGAGGCAATCTTATTTTCCATGCAACTGACAAAATCGACTTTAATAAACGTTCACTTATAAACATTTCTTATTGCAGTGCCTGTTCACTAAGGAGCTGTTGGGCGGGAACATCTATCTAGTGTTGATGATGGGTAGAGATATTAACTGACTGATGTATTTTTACAAATCTTTAACACCAACGATTCAATGTTTCTTTGTATCCAGAGCAGGGCTGGGCGATATATGAACACTTGATGTATGAAATGACTTTATTGCAAACATTGAGTATATTTATACTGCGGTGATATTTATTCTTCCGTTTTCTTTAACTGGAATAAATAGTCATTAAAAATGCCGCCTTAAACTCATGGAAAGGTCAGGATATTTTAAAAAGATGTGTATATAATATCTCGATAAGGTAGAGTGTAAATAAATTTCCAGTTTAATCTAACTTTTATAATTCTTATATTTGAAACAGAAACACAGGAGTAGTAGGGTTAGGCCTGTGCGCCGTGAAAATCTTAAATGTCTTAATATAAAAATCCTCATATTGGTGTGATAGGTATGGAAAGAGATTTCAAAATATTGTGATATAGCCTAAAATATTTAGAGATTATTTTAGGCTATATTGCCCAGCCTAAACATTCGAGCGATATACCTATACATTACCATGTTAGCTTAGTCATTGTTAGCATTTAAGCATCCTGATGTTAGTATATCATTTAAAGTTTTTATTTTAATTTCTGTTGATTTGAATTAAGTGTCAAAAATAGTGAAAACCTACAAAAATCCAAGAAACCAAAGTGGCTCTCTCAAGTTGCTTATTTGTCTGACTCACGGTCCAGAAAATGTCATACTAAAGATGGAAATTCAAGTCCATCAAAAATTGAATTGTTTTCTGTTTCACAATTATCACAATTGTATGTTAATTTTGGTTGTTGTGTTTGTTAACGGACTGATCATCTCAGCCCTATTCTAATCAGAATATATGTACATAATTTGCACCATTGTATTTTAAGAGACACTTAATGCACATCAAGAGACACATTTGTACCTTGAACTGTGCATTAACATGAATTGACAATTTAAAAGACTTCTTTCCTCGACACGTTTCCACATTTGTCCTTCACCATCATGAAACATGAGCAATTAGCACGGAGGACTTATTGTAGTAGAGTATTAACAACTCAAACATTATTTACTTAGAATAGATGTTTTACCATCAAAGTGAGAACTATCTTCTAACAGAAAATATGTTAAAACGTAAGGTATACCCTATTTTAGTGGGAATGCTGACACAGCAACTATCTGTTATGCTACGCACAAAATTCTTTATTATTCCGCCGGGTTATTTTGCGCTGCTTCTTCTCCCACATTGAACATCGCAGAAACTCCGTTCAAACATCAAAACGTTCAGCTCGGTCGGGAATCGATGGCTATTACTTTTATCATTCATAACTTTCATAATTTCAGAGATACATCCCATAATTCATCACATTTTTAACATGGAAGTCAATGGAGAAACTCTTCAGACTTCAACAATCTTCATGCAACTTCAACTGCTAACGGCTCCTTCTTCAACTGCTAACTGCTCCTTCATACTTTCACTCAGAAACCTCATTCCAACTTTAAAATGTTACACATCTTTCTGACATTATTCGTGTAACACAACTTTTACATTTGATTCATACTTTTACAGATATTAAACATTGTTCAGACCTTGGCAAAGAGGCCTTCTTCAGATTTTAGAGTGCGTGATGTCACAGAGTGGAGGACAGATTTAATTTTGCCTTCATATTTTCTGTTAAACCTGCCATAATTCCCAAACCCTACATTCCTGAGACATCATTTTTCATGAGAAACATAGGAAATCATCTCGTAGCTTGAAAAATATAAATAAATTAAGCAAACATTTTTAACAAAATGCCTCTTGAGGGCATGAAGTGACAAAAACGTTCAACATGTCTCCATTAAACCCCATTGTAAATTCAGCCTCATCGATCCCCCCCACAGCAGCCGCACACCTTTAGTTAATCTGCCAAAAAGGCCACATTATTAACCCGAAAGTACACAAAAAATACACTTCAGATGCTCAAGTTCCTTGACATGCTTCACACTTTGAAATTTCACCGATATCTGTTACGGTTCTTCAACAAAACGTTCACATGTAAGAGGTTTATCTCTTATTCAGAACAATAAAAATGCTCTCAGGATGGAAACCTTTGATCTCTGGACACCTCGTTAGCTCCTAACAGCTGTGTAAAGCCCCTGTCACACTGTCCCGAAATTGACACCCGATGGACACACGAATATGGAATTGTGAATTTCGCACGAAGATGCCCCCGAACCACACACGAAGGCAACATTTACATTACATTTAAGACATACAACTGCAATGAAAGTACCAAAAACAATTATGTTACAGTACTATGATACTGTACTGATATCTTTGTTCTTTACTTTATCCGTCTTTATATGTAGAAAATATTACGTTTTCTCCGTAATGTTGTTTCCATAGCAACAACAACTTCCTGTCAACTCTCCTTCAAAATAATATATTATATCCTTTTCAGTTTCACAGAACACAAATTGGGTTATTTACATAACATGTTTACATGATTTTTTTGTGCAATAAAACAACCCGATGGACACACGATAAAGGAAATGTTCAAATTCGGCTCTGATTGTAGCAACATCGGGCCATTCGTGAGGGCATCTTAAACCTTTGTATGACCGCCAGTGGAGTTTCTCAGGCTCCGGCAGCAACTTTGTGAGCGGTGGGAAAATCTTTGGCATGCCAAAAAATTGCCGAAGGACCTTGAGAAGGTTAATTTTCGTGTTGAATTTGTGTGTCAATTTTGCCCTTCGTAAGGCCATCGTGAGGGCATGTTGTTATGTGTCATCTTCGTGTTATCATCGGTGCCATCGGGCATTCGCCTTCACTCTGATCGGGGCGAATGCCCGATGGCACCGATGATAACACGAAGATGATACGATTCGACAAGATGCCCTCACGAGTGCCTTACTGTTACGGTTGCTGTTTGTCTGCTCCTTAATCTGCTGAGATTGTTTGCAGCTGTGTGTGTGATTATGCAAATGAGCTGTGTGGTTGCTTCAACATCATTGGCTGCCCATCTCCTGGTCCGCCTCTGAAGATGGTGATTGGATCGACGTCCTCAAATCGCAGCGCACACCTTTTGGGGAGGAGTACAAAGGCTGCGGACTATCACCACTCTGGAGGCTCTGACATGTGGACAGACGCCTCTCGCTACGTGCTCTTATATAGTGTGATTAGTAGTGTCTGGAGTAGCTTAGTTCGAGTGTAGAGTAGTTTAGTTAGTGTTTAGAGTAGCTTAGGATGTTGTGACTGTTGCCTTTTAGTTTAGCTGTGTGTTTTGTATATATTTCCTGTGTTAGTCTGTACCACTTTTAAAGTGAGGTTTTGTTTCGTTCTTTATTTACTATATTAGTATTTATTTTCCCTGTATGCCTTTAGACTCCTTTTGAGTCCTCCCTTAGTTTGGTTATCTGTCAACCTGTGCCCTTTTGGCCTTTTTGTTTGTTCCTGTCTTCATGCCTGCCATTTTGTTTACCGCTGCTATTACAAATAAACCGCTTATAATAATACCAATTCCACTCTGGTCGTGTCGTTTCCCTTTGGATCCCCTAGCCCAATAGGGAACGTAACACTTACGAAGTTGCCGCTCACGAAGTTGCTGCCAGAGCCTGAGAAACTCCACCGGCGGTCATACGATGGCTTAAGATGCCCTCATGAATGGCCCGATGTTGTTACGATCAGAGCGGAATTTGAACATTTCCTTTATCGTGTCCATCGGGTGTCAATTTCGGGACAGTGTGACAGGGGCTTAATAGAACACGATGATGTCATCACTCCAACTGACATGCTCAGAGCAGCAGACTTCAGATAATGGTAAATGGTCCTGCCCTCAACAGCTCTACGTCAATTATGGGGTGTCAACATATGCGGTTTCCATGGAAACACATCCCTCGCCATAAAAGACGATGTCGCTATACATTAACTCCTATGAAAATGTTCAAAAAGTGCTCAACCTTCACATGTGTGCTAACAGTCCAGCAGTGAAGACATCTACGGGACAGTTTTGAGATTTCTTCAAATGCCGTTGCCATGGCAACACAATGCTCACCATGAAACATGGTTTTCTCATAACTTCAGTGAAATTACTCCAAACGGCCCAAAACTTCACAGGTTTGGTAACGATGCAGCCATCAACGCATCTAAGCGTATTATGGGATGTCATCAAATGCCGTTGGCATGGCGACAGATCATTCGCCATCAAGATAGTTCAAAAGTTTGCACTTCAAATATTCTGCTGCTTTTCCAAGCCTTTTCACTTTCTTTTCTTCTCTCATCACACATTCAAGCCCCCAGTGTTCATGTTTCATTTCAATCTAAATTCTTCACTTTCTTCTTACACATTACATTTCAGCATAGCAGTTTAGCGTCAGCTTTTCAGCATAAAGCATTCCCACTAGAAATTTCTTCAGGAATTGCATTCTCTAGTTTTTCTTTGAAATGTACCTTTTAAAAATGGCTACAAATCTGCCCTTTTGTAGTTACTGCCGGAGTGACAAGCTATTTGTGACAAGCTGTTCTCTAAAATGCAGACAAAACACGCAGGGAGAAACATTTCCCATGGATGCTTTCTTCAGTATAACAGTCTTTTATTTCATAAACCTGCGGTAGATTGACAGGCTGACAAGCTGCAATAAAGTGCTCTTTGATCCGTCTCACACTCCGAGCTGCACTCCGCTCATTCCAGTCTTCAACTTAACTTGTAACTTTTACATTACAAAGATCCTTGCCTCCAATCACCTCATCAAACACATCATCTCCCCGCCAGTCGTGCTGTGTTCTTCCTGTCCTTGCCTTACTTCTCCTCTCTTTCCACTGCCAAGTGGCTTTGTGCCTTTCTTTCTTAATGTTAATTCACGTATGATCTTTCACGGCTCTCCCTCTCTCCCCCCCTTTATCATTCTCTCTCTTTTTTCCCACCTTCTCTCCTGCACTTCTTTTGTCCTTGATTACCTAGTAGTGAGCTCCTGGCTGTGTCTCCCTGCCACTGAGTAATGGACTATTTGCATGCAAATGGCAGTGCCTGGAAAGATTAGACAGGGTGGAGTGGATGGTGAAGAAAGCACAAGGAGGAGAATAAGGAAGGCAAGAAGACAGACAGACTTTAATAGGAGGGAAAGGAGTTGGAAAAGAATCTCTAAACCAGATGAAAGGCACAGATGAGTGCTTTTTTATCATGTTGGCTGTCTGAAGGTCTACATGATTGTCTTCGTTAAGAGGCTATTATTGACAGTTACTTCTATGTGTGTGCGTACATGTTCATCTCACTGCAGCTGTATGTTTGTGTGTGTTAGTGTACGTGATGCTCAAAGACTGAGAGAAAAAGTTTCAACGCCTGTGCCTCAGTATTTGCATGTTTGTGTGCGCCTAACTAGCTTAGCTCCGAACTTGGGGAAGATAGGGCACTGTGGCATCTCTATTTCTGAAAAATTAAAGCAGGAGACCAAAGGTTTTTTGTCTGGAGAGAGAAGCCCAGGCCTCGCTGCCTCCTCCCCCTCCTCCGACTCCTCCAAATAAATAAGAATTTTTGATTACAGTAATCAGGGCCATTAATAATGCAGACGCTGTGATGATGCAGAGGAGATGAAAGATGGCTCTTCTCAACCTTTCTGTGTTAGGAGCGAGGGGAGATAGCTGCTAGCTAGCCACACATACACACACACATTTGCACATGCACACACACGTGCACAAACACTCACCCACAAGAATTCCGCATCAGTGGAGACTCTAGACCCAAAACACAACCTTAAAAATAATTTAAAGTTTTAGGGCTATTTTCATCCACATCCCAATTATATTCGGTAACACAGTCCCGACTAGTTTTACTGCTTAAAACAAGGGCTAGGTTTAGGTCATTTTGAGCGTTGTTGATATGCACGATAGATATAAGACACCATGGTAAGTAGCTCTTTATTTTTTATGTTATTTGAAGAGGAGGGGACGGTGTGGAATGTTGGAGTTGTGAATTGGATTTGGAGGATCTGATTGTCGTCTTTAACACTCTTTAAATGCGTCCTCTCGCACCTACCTCTCTCTCACACACACACACACACACACACACACACACACAATCAGAGAATATTACATAGTTCACCTTCCTCTCTCTGTGGCACACACACGTTCCTCACACCGTGTATACCTCTCCCTCCCTGAGGGTGAGTTGGCAGCAGGCCAGCAGTGGGGAGAGAATGCATAAAGAGCTATTGTGGCTGTTGTCGTTAATCAGGCTCGTATGCTATCTGACAGCAGCATGCTAGGAGGGGAGACTGTCTTTCCTAAAGCCTGGCCATACAGTCGCTCTTCCCCATTAGCCTACACCAGCCAGACAGACGGTCTCCAGTTACAAAATGCTATAGCGTAATGGCACACAATATCGAAAGAGAGAAGGAGGCAGAGCCAGGGCGACACGTGGGAGAGAGATGTATAGCACCAGGGTGGCATGAACTGGATGCCTCGCCACCCCACAAGCATCCTGAACTTCACATTGGAGCCAAGCTGTCGTTGAGTGACTGGTGATAGATGAGGGGTTAAATATAGAGGTGTGTGTGTGTGTGTGTGTGTGTGTGTGTGTGTGTGTGTGTGTGTGTGTGTGTGTGTGTGGTGTGTGTGTGTGTGTGTGTGTGTGTGTGTGTGTGTGTGTGTGTGTGTGTGTGTGTGTGGTGTGTGTGTGTGTGTGTGTGTGTGTGTGTGTGTGTGTGTGTGTGATGTGTGTGTGTGTGTGTGTGTGTGGTGTGTGTGTGTGTGTGTGTGTGTGTGTGTGACTGATTCTGTCTTGGCTGCTGATCCATCTTTTGGCACATCTGTGAGCATGCACTTATGCCCTGCACATGGACGTCTCTACATCTGGAAGCGTGCACGGCCATGCATACGTGGTTATATGTGTGTGAGTTCATCACAGATCCACAGAGACCGTGTCAAAGACTGTGTCTCCTACAGGTGTAAACCTCGAGCATCTGGCTGGCACATTTCAAACGCTCAGAAAGGCAGGAGGGGTGGGGCTGTGCCACAGTCATTAAACAGCGGAGGGTTGGGGGCTGGGGATCAGGTTTGCACCACTGCAGAATACACCTGCTCATTGCAAGTCTGTCTGCCCACAATCCAGTACGCTTCCACTGAGGGCTCATGCAGCGCGGCGGCCACCCATCGAAAATGACGAGGCAGACATCTGCAACAGATCAAGACCGCAAGACCGGAGAGAAAGGGGAATACCCGTTTACAAGTTTAGATAGATTGGCAAAAGCTTATCCTCGTTGATGAAACAACAACTATTTTAAAAGCTAGAAAAGAGAAACAACCTGGATCTCCTGGGGCAATGTTTTGACTCGATAGAATCACCCAACAACAAGCTAGTGGAGGATTTTCGCCCCTAATTTGAACCGATTGTCCTCAAAAAACACATCGCATAGCGTTGTGCTGGTCTGAAAAAATTACAAGGTAGCTTTTTAAGAGGGAGGGATAATGCACTTTCTTTTGCCAAATTTCGATTCAATCTCGAAAACATAACATTTGACAGTCACTCCGGCTTTCTAGAACGACTGGCCAGGTGTGGAAAGGTGTGAAAGTAGGCATAGCACCAAGCCTGGTGTCTGTGTTGCCAGCAATGGAGGTGTTACACTTTTCGAGAAATTATGAGGAAAGTGACTGGAACCTGAATCAAGCTTTGAACAGCAGACAAGAACAAATGTTCCCTTACTTAAAGTTAAAATATTGGATTTGGTAAACTGCACACTCTTTTTTTGATCTCATATAAAGTTCAATTACTACCTCTACAGTATTATTACTAACTTCCTTTCTGGACAATAGTGGAGTCTCTATTTTGTTATGAGTATTTTCCTCAAAGAATGAAAAATAATGTGTAAAAGTTCAAATCAAGGTTTGGTGGGGTCTGTGAACTATACTATTTTGAGCCTTCACATGTTTATTATCAGGCGAAAGGACGCTGTAATAACAGATGATCTGTGATGGAAGTCAATACCAAATGAGCATAGGCATTTAGAATGAGTTATTCCTACCATATACTGTAGCATCGTGATACAGTATTAATGTAAGCCTAAGGCGTTTACATGTGTTGATCTTTGAAAACATTATTGCCACATTAATGCACTTATTACATTATGCGGCTTCCAGTAACAGTATTCCAATTATAATTCTATATGGACAACGCTTGACCTCTGCTGAATCCCAGTTACATCATCTCCACCCTGTGAACACACACGGCGTGGAGTTTACACATGGATGATGGAAGCACAGTGCCGGATTCAACATTCACACTATGGGCACTATATGTCAGCACACATCAGTTGGAGTCAACTACGCTCATGGTGTACGAGATTCACATGACAGGGTGGGGAATTAGCCCCAGAGCGAGGGTTCTGAATGGGGTCCGCAGCGCCGGTCACGTCAGCTTCAAACGAGTCCGGGTGAGTCAGGTTGAGGGAGGAGCGATAAGTGGTCGGATTTTCGATTCTGTTGCATCTCAAGGTTTTTAACCGAACCTGCCTGGATTTGGCTCATAGTTCACTTCAGTGGTGTGATTCAGACTGATTCAGACTGGACGTCCACTTATTTTATCGTCAGTTTTTGTTTGACTGAGAGTCACTCGATGTGACAGCGGAGTCTCTCCCCCCCGACTCAGCATGAATGTGCCGGTCCAATCTACTCCAGTCACAGCCTGTGAGTCGTGTAGCATGTCATCCGATGCCTGCTGTGCCTGCAGATGCCAGGGCGGCTACCTCTGCTGTAGGATAGGGCACAGGTCACCACCCCTCTGCCTCGATCTGTCTCTCTACCCCTCTTCTCTGCTTCAATCTCTCTATCTCCCTTCTCCTCTCGCTCCCTGTCGGCCTCCATCCTCTTTTTCACTCTTCTGCACTGACACGTTAGTTCTCAAATCTGCCCATTATGCGCTCCGTTGGCCATGCCTTGCTTTTTATATCTGGCTTAAAGCAGTCAATGACACTGAAAAAAGACGGCACATGAAAAGGAAAAAAAGGGTCCACACTGAGATGGGTCTCATGGTTTGGTAGCCTTTACATGTTAGCAGCTTGAAGACAGAAGGCTTGTTACAGTAATTATACGTGCAGTCTTATCATTTGGCATGAACGACAGGAGCGTTTGTTGAAAAAAAAGAACAGGCCAGAACTGTTTTACACGGACTACTGTTGGGTTGGATGGACTCTGTATTACGAGTGGTAGGGTTGGACATTGTATTAAAAGTGTCCAACTGGCCCACTGTGGAGCATTGTAAAATGTTATCAACAGAAACACAATAATACTCACTGACCAAACACATCTTGGTTTATAGTTCCAACAACAAAAAAAACTCTGGTTTTGTCATAATAAATTCTCCTCTCACAGACATCCATATGAAACTTTACCATATCTACAGCCTATTGTTCCCACTGTCTCTGTGCGCGATGAATGGAGCATACCACTAACGTTTAAAGGGGAGACAAAGTGAAAAATCGCACAAAGGAAAACCCATGCCAATAAACCATAGCCTATGGTGGTGCTGGGTCATTATTTAGAAATGTTTGAGATAGTACCATACGACACTTAATACCAAAACAATCTTTTTCATTTATCAATTTGGTTGTGGCAAAACAATCACTTGAACTCTTTTTATTTGTAATCGGTCTACAGGTATATTTCTTTATACTTTTGGGGATTTTTTTGTGTTCAAAACCTATTTTTTATTCCGACAGAAGTCTAACCCACTGGAAGCTGTTCACTGAATAAAATCCACTTTAAATCAAGAATACCAATCATAGAATAAGTAAACAAGATTACGAACCTGACCAGGTAAAGCCACATTTTAGTCACAACTAAAAACCATCCCATTATGTCTGGATGCTCTATTTTAATGGCAATGGCAGTCGGACGGTATGGCTTTTAAATGTCATTCCGGCAAGCCAGTGGCCGAACTGCTGGAGGCATAAAAGCAATTCTGGATCCTGCACAGTGTTGCAACTTTTTGAAAATATAGGGCTTTGGCCATGGCTATAGTTGCCTGTGATGGGAGTGAGCTGTGAAGACTATAATCAGTGTCAGCTCACACAGCCAGACCTGACACCGCACACTGAGACGCAATATCTCTCCCTCTCATACAAACACACATATGCACGTCATGCACACACGCGCACACCCTCTCTCTTTCTCAATCTGTCTCTCTTTCTCCCTGTTTCTCTCAGTCTCACACCCACGCCTTATTTTCTCTATCGCTCTCACACACACACACACATGCATACACACGGATGAATGCTGGGCACCATTACAGCGACTGACCAAGCACACATTCATTTTAGTGTGGGGGGCTGGACAAAGACATTGTCACTCTACATTCGGTGTATTGAGTGTGTATTGCTCTCACCAACACGAGGATGGCAGGACTTGTGTCTATCTATGTGACAGTGAATGTGATTCCCAGTGATGTGTGTGTGTGTGTGTGTGTGTGTGTGTGTGTGTGTGTGTGTGTGTGTGTGTGTGTGTGTGTGTGTGTGTGTGTGTGTGTGTGTGTGTGTGTGTGTGTGTGTGTGTGTGTGTGTGTGGTGTGTGTGTGTGTGTGTGTGTGTGTGTGTGTGTGTGTGTGTGTGTGTGTGTGTGTGTGTGTGTGTGTGTGTGTGTGTGTGTGTGTGTGTGTGTGTGTGTGTGTGTGTGTGTGTGTGTGTGTGTGTGTGTGTGTGTGTGTGTGTGTGTGTGTGTGTGTGTGTGTGTGTGTGTGTGTGTGTGTGTGTGTGTGTGTGTGTGTGTGTGTG
>CADEHL010000976.1:67500-173246 GCA_902827135.1 Harpagifer antarcticus
GTGTCCAGGGCAGAGAGAGGTTCAAGGTAGCTGTTGGGACACACACCACTGAGAGGAAGTCTCACACACATGATTCATATGGGCTATTTCCAAAGTCCTTTCTGTCCTGTTTTTTTACTTCTGTTGTCCCTCTGACTTTTTTCTTCCTTTTGTTGTTGTGATGCCACTGATGTTTTTATTTTCTCTTTTCCCCTGCCTTTCTTATTGTCAAATCCCTCATGCACTGCTTTTGAACGTGTGGACGCACACTCACATTCACTAGCCGACATCACAACAACTCACAGATATACTCTCTATTCTCTTCTCTCTTCCTTTCCTTAACATGTCCTCCTCATCCTCTTTCACTCTTTCTTTCTTTCACACTTCTCTAATGCTCTTGTTTCTCCCTTCATCCATCTCTGCTTCCCCTCATTCTCTCTGTGATGTTTCTCTAATTCCTCCCTCAGCATCTTTGATCTCATTGGCCTCTGCTCTGATCGGCCTAGCAGACTGCTGTGGGCTTATTGATCAGGGCTGCGGCAGAGGAATCCCCATTCAGCCCCCCCTCAGTGCAACATGAATATGTCTAGCACATGGTCTCAGTTACACTTAACACTGTCAATAAAGGCCTGACGCTCTCTCGCTCTGCAGTCTGTGACCTTACAGATCCTCAAAAGGGAAAAAGTGACGAGGTGTGTGTGTGTGTGTGTGTGTGTGTGTGTGTGTGTGTGTGTGTGTGTGTGTGTGTGTGTGTGTGTGTGTGTGTGTGTGTGTGTGTGTGTTGTGTGTGTGTGTGTGTGTGTGTGTGTGTGTGTGTGTTGTGTGTGTGTGTGTGTGTGTGTGTGTGTGTGTGTGTGTGTGTGTGTGTGTGTGTGTGTGGGCTGCTCGATTATGGCAAAAATCATAATCACGATTATTTGGGTCAATAATTGATATCACGATTATTAAAAACCGATTATCCATTTACAAAAAAAAAATGTGAACAGTTTGTTTGTAACAGCTGATTACCCTGAACTTTATAATTCAACAAAAAAAAAATAATAATAATAATGTTTTTTTTTAAATAAATAATGGTTTTATTTCGATTGTTGTTTTCATAATCGTTGCAAGCCAAAATCATAATTGCGATTAAAATACGATTAATTGAGCAGCCCTAGTGTGTGTGTGTGTGTGTGTGTGTGTGTGTGTGTGTGTGTGTGTGTGTGTGTGTGTGTGTGTGTGTGTGTGTGTGTGTGTGTGTGTGTGTGTGTGTGTGTGTGTGTGTGTGTGTGTGTGTGTGTGTGTGTGTGTGGGTGTGTGTGTGTGTGTGTGTGTGTGTGTGTGTGTGTGTGTGTGTGTGTGTGTGTGTGTGTGTGTGTGTGTGTGTGTGTGTGTGTGTGTGTGTGTGTGTGTGTGTGTGTGTGGTAAAAACTGTATTTGAACAGTGTGTGTGCACCTCTGACAGCCCACAGTCACGCTGTGGCAGCTACTTGCAGGTAAAACACACCATTAGAAGCATGTCAAGTTGTAAACATCGTTGGTCTTCATTTGGAATAAATAAAACATTGGCTTTCAACTATATGCCTCGTGAAGCTCAGTAAGGCTTCTTCGGGCTGAACATTAAAGCAAGTAAACATGTGCTGTACATGGCTGTTTCTTTCATACCTTTACAAGTTGTGTTTATCCTTTAAAGAGGACATATTTTCGGGGTCATATTTCTATTATGTTCCTCTACTGGGACATGTCTCCATGCTTTAATGTTCAAAAAGCTCTTTATTTGTCTCATACTGCCTGTGCTGCAGCACCTCTTTTCACCCTCTGTCTGAAACCAGAGTCCAGTCTGCTCGGATTGGTTAGCTGGCCGGCTTTGTTGTGATTGGTCACTGCTTAGAGATGTACCGCCCTTTAGCCGATCACGTACAATGTGTTGGAGCGCCAGCCAAAAGAAGTGCAAGTGTTACATAGGGATGTCGCGATATTATGGAAGTAAACAAAGGAGTCCAATGGAGCCATAGTGTGTGAGGCAGAAACTCCCTCTGGAGGGAACGTGGGGATTTTAGCCTTTGCAGACCATTGACATGCAGAAAAACCCATATAACACACTCCAGGAAAGGGAAACCCCCAGAAAGCATAATCGGGCCTCTTTAAAACCTCCTTCCCATTCCCTTGACATACAGATCTTAGACTTAATTGTGTACTGAGTTTCTTTTGTGATCTGTCAAACAATGTTGCTTGCTCATCTTGGTCCAAACTGAAATAAAGCGGATTGTTTTGGAAATTCCAGTTAAATTAATTGACAGTCAGATGATCTGATTCGGGGTCTGTGGCGTTTCAGGCCCTGACGTCTGCACGTATAGGGTCAGGTAGACAGTCTGGATAATAAGCACACTGAGACGAACAGACACAAGGAGGTGGGGTCTGAGAAAAAGACAAAAGCGGGAGCAGATGTTAACTGTCCAATGACACGGCAGAAGGGTAATTGTACAGTGACTGGATTCCTCAGGGGTGAGCAGTCTATATGTGCACACATTGACTCCGGTTTGTACAGTATTCGTGTGCGTGCAAGGTTGTGCATGTGTGTACATTGCAGCCACAGGCAGACACATGGGAGCCTGAGGAGCGGTGAATATTACAGAGGAGTGGACCACAGAGGGACCAGGCCCACAGCCAACAGACAGGCCCCACTCATAAATCCTCTCCGCACTGACGCCTTTCCCCTCTGTCTCTCTCTCTCTCTGTCTCTCTCTCTCTGTCTCTCTCTCTCCTCTCTCTCTCTCTCTCTCTCTCTCTCTCTCTCTCTCTCTCTCTCTCTCTTCTCCACTTATCCCACTGTGTGTTTGTCTCTGTTTTGTCTCGCTTGTACTTTTTACGTGTCTTTCTCTGCTTAGCTGGGAAATAGTCTGTTTTATGAAACTGTAACCCTCTATGCCAGAGCCTCTGGCTAGACCTGCCCAAAGGGAGGCTCGTCCTCTCTAGCCCCATTTCAGTCCCATGTTAAAAGCCAGGGCTATAGAGAACCACAGTGACGCGTCCTAAAACCCGAAAGTAAGTTAGCATTTTTTACCACTTCCGGTTCCTTCGACAAAAAGCAATGCAATTTCTCCATAGGGTTTTGGAAAATAGCTGGAAATAAGGTCTGTGTTTGACACAAATTGAAGAGACAGATCACGTTTTGTTCGACGACATTAAATACAGCAGTGACCCCGCTGGTGATTTTTGAAGAATTTAAGTGTCTGAAAAACGATGGTTGTTAACAAGTGGCTGAATAGGACTACAGAAGTTGTCAAGGTCGTTGTACGTCATTACACCGAACACGTAAACACTCCCGCTAAGTTTGTTTTTCCCCGTGTTCTGCTTGAAAGCAAGTAGCTGCCTCCTGCAAACTGTTAAAACAAACGCTTCAACTTGTACAATTTTAAATCTGTGGTTTTGAATATGGATCTTAAGTTGGCGTGACGTTGAAGCAGCGACCCTGCTGTAGTTCGTTTATAGCATAACGTTAGCATTTTGGTTCTGGCGACTAGATTTATGATTAGAAAATTATAAAAGTAGGGTAGACAAGTGGATATTATCCGGCTGAACAAAACGTGATCCTTAAATGTGTTTCAACCACAGACCTTATTTCGACCAATTTTCCAAAATCCTATGGAGAAATTGCATTGCATTTTTGTCGAAGGAAACGGAAGGAGTTTACTTCCGGGTTTTAGGACGCATCACTGCGGTTCTCTATTATCTCTACTTTAACAGACTTATCCTTTAAATTGCTTCTCGTTTTGCGCCGTCCCGTTCAAATGAAATCGCCATCGATCACATTTCCATGCTCGCGCCGGGGGAGGGGTTCGGCTCGCGAGCCAAAACTTTGCTTTCAAAACAAAGCTGCCAACTGGGCTGGCAGCATATGCACTGCCCCTCGCCCTCCATGATCAAGTGGCTTCTCCGATTTTGTTGTCAATGTTTTGACTGGACTTTGTTACTGTTCACATATAAGTAAACATTACGTTGAATGATTTAGTGAGCTTGTGTTTTTTTCAAACCACACACGTCACGTCCTGTTGGCTATTTCAGCACTACGCGCTGTCCACCTACTTATTGATCCACTATCAGCGTCAGTGCACCCCGCTGCCAGATTGTGCCTGTGCTGTGTGTCATTCACTCTCAACTTGGATACATGTACAATAAGCATTCTTCGGGTGTAGGTAGATTCTCTATTCAGACATTATGGCCTATACAGTCAGACTGTCGGTCCGAAAATAATACTTTATGTTTATTCTCAAAATAATTTCCCGGGCCAAATATTATTACTGGCGGACCACCAATGGCCCGTGGGCCGCTGTTGCCGACCCATGCTCAAGGTATATGAGCATTCAATATTTGTATTAATTAGCATCTTGGGCAATGGCACAGGTCCATTTTGACCACTTGGTACATATTTACCAAGGAAATTAGGGCATGTATAAAGATTTTAAATCCGATTAAGATAGCAGTATTGTAATGTTTTCATAAGATGGACATTCAAAACATTATTTTATATATAAAGATTACATATCATGCTCATTTTCAGGTTCATACTTTTATTTCTGCTTTTTCCCCCCCGCACCAGTCAATCCTTAAATTAAATGCAGGGTTAAATCCCAGGTCAAATGTAGAGCAGTGGTTCTCAACCTTTTTACACCAAGTACCACCTGAGAACAATGGTTGGCTCTCCAAGTACCACCATATGACCAATGTTGGGACGGGTTGGGACGGGTGGCGCAGTGGTCTGTGCATCTGATCATCAGATCAAGGGGGGTGCTGGGGAACTCCAGTTCGAAACCCGCTCCTGCCGCCACTGCGTCAGGCCGTTGTGTCCTTGGGCAAGACACTTCACCCGGATTTGCTCCTGTGGGTAATGTCCACAGTACATGTATGATACTAATGTGTACTTGTAAAAGCGCCTCGATGACTTCGAGGCGTGAAGATGGACGGTGTGGCGCAGTGCGCTGTGCAATGATCATCAGATCAAGGGGTGAAACCTGCCGCTGCTGCTCCGTTGTGTCCTTGGGCAAGACACTTCACCTGAACTTGCTCCTGTGGGTATTGTCCACAGTGGTGACCATTGCATGTATGATATGTGTAATGTGTATTTGTAAAGCGCTTTGAGCATCTGGAAAAGCGCTATAATAAATGTAAGGAATTATTATTATTATTAATGTTAAAGTACAGTCTGCACAGTTCATGCAGGACTCGGAGGCAAGTGTATTCATAATAACATTATTTATTGTCAGCCACAACTACATGTACAAAGGGCAGTCTCTCTCTCTCACTCTCACTCACTCACTCACACACACACACACACACACACACACACACACACACACACACACACACACACACACACACACACCACAAGTGAGAATATAAAGAACAAAATAATAACTTACTCTCACACAACAAATGACAACTGTACATACATGTGTGAATATAGGCCTCCTGCAACAACCTACATCGTAACAGAAAATGTCCTATTGGGAATTCTGAAATGAATTGTAATGATAATAATGAAAGCCTCCAGGAGCAGATGAGCCTAAGAGCTAATAGCTCATCTTCAGTCAGGTGATGTTTACTATTGCCATTTATGTGGTGGCAAAGAAAAGAAAAAAGATAACAATTAAGGACAAGTGTGTGCTTTTTAAGCTTTTGACCTCGGTCGCAGCCTTCTCTCCATTCTTTGAGCAAATGCCTTCTTCCTGAGTCACTTCTCTCCTCCATCACAGCGGCTGTGCATATCACGGAGTCTGCGCTTGTGCTCGGTTGATGACTGTCCTCCTCCTCATTCACTTTAGCTGGTAATATTCTCCTCTGTCCCTCTCTTCCGAATACCTCCTGTTTTGAGCCATCATTCAGCTTTCTTCTTTCTTTAGCTTGCCTGCAACATTCGCTAATCGTTCGCAGGTAGTATGGTCGTCATTAGCAACGCCAGAAATACATTTAGGAAAAAAAATGGTTTCTAAATCTAAAAACAACAATAGCCTATTAGAACTTATTTAAACCACAGTTTCAATTATCTCAAGCTTATTTTCATTCGTTGTAGTATTTTGATAGTATGATTTATTTTGTAATTAATGTTATTCAATCAAGCCTCAAACTGATGGCACTTGTCCCTATAGCCTGTTTTAAATTGAAGTTGTCTGAGGTCCTTACCACCAGCTGCTCTCGCAGTATCAAGTAGTGTACCTTACTGTCCCAAATGTGCACAATGTAGGGACTACTTTTCGTCTTTTTGTTTACTTAGTTGTGTTCTCTGTATTTTATATGTCTGTGTTATGTGTAAGAACGTATAACGTTGCTGCCTTCTTGGCCAGGTCAGCATTTTAAATGAGATGTTGTCTAAAAAAACAAACAGTGGTACGCGTATACCACAGGTTGAGAACCACTGCATTAGAGGGTCTTGAGCATTTTGTGTTCATGTTTTGT
The DNA here is from genome assembly GCA_902827135.1 of Harpagifer antarcticus. Taxonomy (NCBI): domain Eukaryota; kingdom Metazoa; phylum Chordata; class Actinopteri; order Perciformes; family Harpagiferidae; genus Harpagifer; species Harpagifer antarcticus. Next base: position 73,912 of record CADEHL010000976.1, read on the forward strand.
TTAAGGTCTGTTTCCTTGTTACTTGTTTATGTATTTCTCCTTGTTAATGTAGCAAGTGGAGCTGCTGTAATGCAAGAACACTTTCAGATTTGAGCTGATAATAAAGTATTTTCTTATCGTATTGTAGCCAGTTCTTCATGATACTTTCCCTTCAACTTACAAACTTCTGGTAGTTTTAACAGACAGCTACATTTCCTTTCACCTGCACATATCCAAACCACACCGAGTGGTGTTCTTATCTGCTTCTCCAATTGCTGTGTCAACTTTGGAAAAGCCTGAATTAAAATCAATACGCATGATCCTTGGTCACGAAGGAGAAGATGTCATTTTTCTAGGATAATCGTGTGCTGGCAAACTGAGTGGTGAAAGAAACGACACTGCACTTTCACATCATCCCCATTGAGGCCTGTCAAAATGATAAAGTTAATATTACTTTATCATTTTAATAAATAATCTATGTTTCAACTCAAGACTACCATCTTCTGTCAAAGGTGTCGGTTGCTGACGGAGTAATTGAAATGAATGCTTTTACTTTTAAATAAACTGCAGTGAGTTCATCTATAATGACAAAGAAACGCAGTGCCACTATAAATAATTAAATAAATACACAGAAATAGGGTAGTGGTGGTCTAATGGATAGTGAGGTGGGCTGAAGATCGGAAGGTTGTGAGTTCAAATCCCGCCAAGAACACCACCACTAGTGTGCCCTTGAGTAAGGCACTCAGCCCTCAGTTACTCCAGGGAGAATGTCCCTGTAATCGGTCATTGTAAGTCGCTTTGGATAACAGCGTCAGCTAAATGAAATGTAATAAATGTAAAAAAAAAAAAATTCGTACACATAAATCGCCCACGTGACCCTGTGTCTTGTCTTACCTTCTGTCTGAATATACCTGTATTCACCCTCTTTCTGAGACACAGACTGAGGCTCTCTTTTTAAGCCTACCTTCCGTTAATATATGACACACCTTTGCAAATATACTTCTTAAGCTCTTGGTGTACACTCAGTAAAGCAATTTGAGAAATATTCTGTGTATTGCACTCTGATCCCGGTTGACCTCATTGATCGACATCAAAACCCTAAACTCTCGACACCTCTGAAACTCCTGTCCACTAAAGTGAGTTCTGTCCGAGCCTTGCGTTGGGGCAAGTGAACAATTTGAGGTTCAACTCTTCAACAGAAGAGAACTGTTTGCTTTCCAACCAATTTAAAGCCCGATTACATCACCATTTATGTCGCTGCTTTCCCCTTACAGCCAGTGCATAACAACAAGGCCTTGAGAGTTCTGTTTATGTCCCTCTTACATTTATATAAGATTTATTTGCGAGCATGACCTCTCCAAAAACTCTACTCTTTGTCAAAGTCGTCATGAACCGTTGTTGCTCAGTAGTTGGTGCTCAAGTTGAACCAATTTCTCAGGGGCTGGCAATGGAAAAAATAGTTTGCAATCGTACTCTTATAACTGGACCTGGAACTGCATTGGTTGAAAAGGGACATGAGAGGGGATAATGGGGAATGCCAGTAAGGGTTCAACAGAGCTAAACATACAACATGTTTACACAACAAAGTAAAAGATTATTCTTTTAAACCTATAATGAGTTGCAACACGAGGAGGTTGAGGGAAAGGCCAGCTGTCACAGAGAAGAGACGCGATATTGTATACATATGGGGATAACAGCACACATTTTCAGACAGGTTTCTCCTTGAAGGCATTCATTGTGCTTCACTTAGTTGTTTACATGGAAAGTGACAGAAAGGTTTTGTCAAGAATGAAAAAAAAGAGCTCGGGATAGAAGTTCAAAGTGGGTGTAAATGTTGGATTGTCTGGAAAGTTAGGCATGATGGGACAGATGACTGCATCTAAAAGGTGTTTCTTGAAACGATTGACCCTTTGACAGCGAATGTTGACAGAGTATACAGTATGCTTAAGATGCCACGGTGTGCAATCAAACGGCACTCGTGACAATTCAAAAATGTGGGATCCCAGTCATACAAGTTGTGGCCACATACTGTGTCCGATCTTTGTAAATGTCGCACATCTGTTGATTTCTCACACCTATCATGATCAGCATTTGCCACGACAAAACATCAAAGAAATGGCTCCACCTATCTGACTATCTATACCTAGCAGTGTAACAAAGTCTTGTCTAAAGAAAACACATAGAAACGGTGTTATTGCACTAATGATAGGTGAGCGTTGCTGAACAAAAACTCAACATGTTCCCATTCCTGTCCATCGGCCCACCTTGACGGCCTGCCTGTTTCTCCCCAGGCTAAGGTGTCAGCGAGGCAGAGATCTTTTCAGCAGTCAGAGTGTGTTGTGAGTGGCAGAAATGAGATTGATTTTAATCAGAGAGCCTATAATTACATTGCTGCTGCTGTTGTCACTGATGCTGACAGAAGCCAGCCCTACTATCTGCCTGTCCTTCAGTATGACTACACCTCTTTGTCTTGCTGCCCAAAGCATGTCTCACTGTCAGTCTTCCTCTCTGTCCGTGTTCCTCTCAGTGAACCTGCCTTCCTGTCTGCCTGGCTCTACGTCTGCCTGTGTTTCCTGTCTTAAAGCATGTTCTGTGTGTTTCTCCTTAATGGCCATGCACTAAGCAGTGTAATTACTTTGTTTCCTTGCACGCTCCTCTGACACAGACACATACGCTTTTTGCAAGAATGGACAAAGACCATGGCAGCCTTGGAATGGCAGCTCAACGTGACCTTGTTTTCACAACCTTCTGCGGAAGTCTGCTTCCTGTTGGACTTGTTTGTGTGTTTGCTGTTGCCTCTAACCCATACAGTCTATGGTCTAACCTTGTGTAAATGAGTGTTGTAAAGACCGACCTTATCCTCAGACTTTTACATCTCCTGTTTGCAATTGGCACTTTTTCTGTGCCGAGTCAAACCATGCTAATTTGCGTTTCCTTTACTAGTGTTAGGGCGCCTAGTCCTGCCCCAGATGGACCATCTCCTAGGGGGTTTGTGGTGACGTTTCCCCAACCACAGCCAATCCTTAGACAACCCCTTCTTCCCATCAAACAAGCGTGCGATGCTAAACTTAACTGGTTCAGAAGATCAGGCAAAGAGAAAGACGTTTTTCAAGACGTGTTCAGCTCTCATTACTTTTGTAGCTTCTAACTGAATCTCCGTGATGTTTAGTTTCTCTCCTGGGTCTCTGCCGTTTGTACTTTTAAGATATCGAATGTATTTGAATATTTCGCTTTCTGCTGAGGAAGAGTCGTGTTTAGTTAAGGCTGATGAACACACGGCATTTCCTGATTGTTTTGCTTCTTATTAAAGTTTTCTAATTACAACATTACAGGGGATGTTTATTGTGATGGCTTCATAGGAAATTAAATATGTTCTATTTTTCACTATATACATTTGTAAATCATATCAATTATATGTATTAATGTGACAGCCAATTTACACAATACTTAAAGTCACAAGTATGCACACCTTCTAGCCCAGTTGTAGTGGAGATAAAAAAAAACAGTTAGGAATTGTAAAATGTAAACTTGCAATTCAAGCTGCATCGTTTCCTCAAATAGTTTCCCTAAATGTCTACTTTAAAACCAAAGCCAAAACAAAAATACTCTGATAAAAACAATAGATCTTTTAAAACTGTATCCGTCTCTGAGAAGCAAATGAAAAACAGTGAGGCTCTGAAACAAATCTTTCTTAAGTTATAGTTATACATGTAATTTAAAACATAATCATTGGAATAATTACAAGGTGTGATGTTCATAATTACTTTAATAGTTGTGTCATCATACTCTGTGGGCTGGACAGAACTCACAAGTATAAATGGAACGATACGAAATAAAGTCTTTACAATAAATGTTGCATTTCGATTTCAAAAACATGTTTTTATTGTACTTCGGGAAAATGAATAATTAATTGTCTTATCTAATGCATAAATCCAATTCATATTAAGTTAAATTCGTTATAATTGCTTTTCTAAGTGTATCAATGAGTTAATTGATCATAATGAAACAATTACAATGTATAATTATTCTGATTGTGCACTCAACACTCCATAGATCGTACCAATTACTTAAGGTTTTCTATGCTCAAAGATAGTGGTGAACAGATGTGGAATTTCTCCCACTGTCTTTAAAGTAAGCATTCGCAACATTTAGATGCTCCTAATTTTTGTATTTTATTATATATGTTGGATTGTTGGAGGAGCTCAGGTCAGAAGAATTTCATTGCCATGTCTACACTGTAGATTTGTGCATATGACAATAAAAGCTTTGAATCCTGGAACCTGGCTTTAGCAATATTAGTCCAGAAGACATATGTTGAACATAATCCTGTAAAATAAGAGCTGCAGGTCTCCATGGTGGTCGGGTCGATTGGTCCTTTGTCTCCTTGATCAGGAGTCTGTCTGACTTTGCAGTATTCAGCGTGGTGAACTCTGCTTCCTGGTGGCTCAGAGGAGATGTGACACAGTGAGAGGATGTTGCCACTAGCAAGTCAGGATGGCAAAGGTCACATTTTCTCTTCTTCTCCATCACCATCAGTGCTTTAGGACGGGTGACAATTAAGTGACTGTAATTCCCTCATAAACAAGGTCAAAGAGACTGGAGTTAGAGAGTTGGGGAGGGTTGGAGCATGAGTCCGGACCAGAGAAGCAAGGAGGGATGGGGAAAGCTGAGAGATGTAGCAGATAGAGGCTGGGTGAGTGAGGGGGGGTGGGGGGGGAGTACAAAAAATAAAAAAGAGAGGGAGATTTGAGAGACAGAAGGAAAAGGCAGTATTAATATTCACAGACTCCCAGCGCTTCCTAAATATTTTATTACTTCCAGCTGTTTGATGTTAAGGAGACTCACCAGAGAGCCCCCCACTAACACACGCACAACTCACACTAATAAAAATGGATACATTCACACACACCATCTCAAAGCCGCATCCACAAACCCACATGCAAGTCAATAGCAACAAACAAACTCACACAACCACAAAGTCGCAGTCACATGGACACCGAAACATGGACACCAGCGAACACACGCTCATTATACGTACGTGCACAGCGGGAGACACACTATAAAAACATGCATGTTTACAGCCCCAAAGTAGCACACAGCAAACCGCATGCAGCGTGGATACATACCCGTGCATAACCATAAAACACGCAAGTAAAAATGCTTTTGAGAAGAAGTCACTCACTCACGCACAAATCCACGGAGCTGACTGTACATCAATCATAATCTGTCTTCAGGACTTCTGTCACGATTATTCATTTATTTATTGGCTTATATATTTATTTGTGTATTCATTATTCGTTGGGCTGACTTTCTCTTTATTTACCAGCTTGGTTCCGAGGGGAGAACGGGAGAACATTCATCTTCTGATGAGAGCAGTCATTAATTCAGAACAGGCCCATCCCTCGCTCTCTCCCTTTGTCAGTCTGTCTCTCTCTCCCTGTCCATCAGACGCTCTCTCTCGCTGTCTGTCAGCCCATCAGCACAACTTTCTGCCTCAAAAAGAGAGAGCCTCTCCGCTCACTCTCAAGTGACTAAACCTCCATACCTCTTCTGCCCTCTGTCATCACCTTTACTATTTATTAATACACCTTGTTATCCTCTTGTCTTTACTGCTGCTCTTACTTGTTCTTTACTTTTCAGATTGATCCACATCAAAAAAACATCATTAGTATGGACGGAGTGTAAGAGTGGCCAACTCTTCATACGGACAGACAGAACTGTCATAAAACAAAAGAGGCTACGTTGGTGGTGATGCTGTGTCGCTATAAGTACAAGTTAATATGACATTTGATACATGAAAGATTTTCTCAGGTTTATCAGATGCCAATTGACTGCACAACAGTTGAGATGAAGAAGAAGATGGCCGTTTATGAAACCCCAAGGGGAACTCTTTTTTACACTGTTGAATTCACTCAGTGCAAATACAGACATGCATAGAAATACAGATATGCACAAACACGCACATTTCTATCAAGAGGCTGCAGAATGAAGATGTGTTCTGACTTCAACCGCCGACCCTTCAGTTCCCAATGCAAGTCCCTATAGAGTCAACTAAGCCGCTATAATACCGTGAAGATTTTACAACTCTGGAAAGTTATCACAGAGACATTTTATCATGTTACTTATCTAACAGTGCACTTGCATTAAGGTCCATTTAAGTTTAGGTCCAACGTTTATATACACTCCTAAGGGACATGTATAATGCCGTTTTAGTAAAGTAAATAGTTTTGTTTTGCATCGTCTCATCTTTTAAGGGCAGTCCAAATCGTTTTGATGAGGTTATGGGAAGGACTTTGGGAATACCATTCAAGGAGCATATAACACTACGAGCAAGGATTTAGACTTTTTCATAGATTTTGTTATCCTTCATGTCAAAGTTCATGAGGTGGAAATATTACATTACAAAGTAATATAATATGTGTGGCATTACAGTTATTGATTGGGACCCAAATTGCGTTGCTGGATAACTTGCATAGTGTTGTGGCAAAAGTGAATCAAGCTTCAACCATTTCAGCTGCGACCAGAAGCTTGATAACTTGCTCCATTGGTCGATCCATCCACAAAGATTTCCCCCACCCATAGGCGGCCTCAGGTCTAGCCATAGGAGGCTGAAAGTTGTGTTTCTGTTTGCAGATCATGAACCATGTGCTCACAGTTTTTGCAAATCAAAGAGATATAATATTGTTTTGCCTTTACATTGGTTGCTTTAGAAACCCCAGTGGTCTTGCTGAAATAAACGAGGGGGCCGAATTTCTCCACAACGCGATGTCGGTCGGAACATTCCCTCACTGTGAACATGTATAACTTGTATAAAAATCATATTCCCTCTCTCTCTCTTCCCCCTCCAAACCCCCCTCTCCCGATCTGTCTACCCCCCGTGTTCCCAAGCCCGTTAATCAGCAGATTGTTAATGAAGGCCCGAGTTCAAAGACACAGAGAGGGAGAGGAGGCACACAGTGGTAGATGGGGAGGAGTTCTGGACCAACTGTCTGTTTGTCAAAACATGTCCACCCGTCTGTCTTCTCCTCTGATGTGCGCTCCCCGGCGAGGACCACAACACCGCATTTGCTCTTTGGGTTTTCCCTTTCATGTTCCATTAAATGTGAACGAGAAGGAGACAGAGAGACAGCCAGAGAGGGAGATTAATTACATGTTTCAATAATGGAGATTAATTAGTATTATTTAAACATTGACAGTATCAACTAGACGTCAAGCATTTTGCGAGGCACACACTAGACGTCTCCTTTTAATTGGTAAATTCATGTCTCTCCGCGGCAGCCTAAAAGTCATCTCTTCACATCTTTTCCCTCCGTGCACTTTTCATTTAATATTGTACATCAACTCGGCTGGCATCCAAAATTGTTGCTTTCATGTATATCATTTTTGTGTTTATTCCTACCTTTTATTAAGCTTGGCAAAGTTGAATAAACTTCCAGAGATTTTAATTGTACTGCTTTTCCAGTGCATAGACAAAGCATAGCTTATTATGAACAACTCTTTCAAAGTAAAAACATGGCCAAGTCAGAAGCACAAAATAGTCAAACCCATCCCCTCCCTTTCCTTCTCCTGATGGATGCCAACTCAAAAACATATTAGAAAGAGATAAAATCAATTGTTTGACTGTGTTTCTATACACCGATTGAATGTATGTGTATAGATGTGTATGGTCACATGTATGTGTGTATTGTATGTATATATGTATGTTGATGCATATGTACATGTGTAGACATTTGCTATTTCAAACAACCCCTGTGTACTTTTTCGTTTTTATTTAATTTTTTCATTTGTCACTTTCGGGTCTCTAAAAATACATGATTTGAAAAACTGTACTTGGATTATAATGTGACCCCAAATAAATAAAGAGATAAAATCAAGCATATGGGCTGTGAGATGTCACACAACCACGAAAACATGCCAGAGCTCTGCAGCCTTGGTCCCAATTTGAGAGTGTGACAGGAAACAGTGAGGGGAGAGATGGCAGAGTTACTGTAGAGAGGCGAGCGTGAGCTCTCAAACCACATCCCAACACCACAGGGCGACTTCACCCTTTTTAACAGCACCATATTTCCCCAAAATGTATCAGACGTAGCACGTGATAGCAAAATGGCAGTGAAATCTCTGATAAATCCAGGGAGCTTTTCTCTTGAGGGAAGGGCTGTCTGCTAAAATCATTTAAAGGGAGTGACGAGAAATTCTATACAAATAACGAGAAGTAAGTAAAAATAACTCCTTCAGATATATCTTAGGGGTTAAACGAAGATTACATGGACAAGAAAGAAAAAGGAACACATTGTTGGTACATAGCATGATGCACAGTTTCAGTCTTGGTTCTTTGTGAAATAATATAGAGCTCTTCAGGCCTTTAATTAAAATCAAATAAAGGAATCTGAGGAGCTAAAAATCACTCTTTGATGGAATAGCTTTCATTTCTATCTGTGATGTGGGTGCTCAAATAGACATTGGTTAATCTTTACGTGGTCTCAAAAGACTGCAACATTGAGCAACCATGTATGTGTGTTTTTTCTGCAAAGGTCTGTTACATTCATTTGTTTACATGCCCTGCCCCCTCAGAGCTATCAGTTATTGACCTATGGTCTGAGGCGGCATGAAGCTTCACTCCATCTATTCCGAGATACGTAGTTGTGAGGGTTTGAGATGTACACTGAAGTAACACGATCTCTGGTTGAACTCTCACAAGACAGAGATGGGGGAAGCAGAGAAAAACCAAGCAGCGGGCATCCGCCTCATACTCGGCTCTACAGGGTGCATTTGTGTGCGTGCATAAGAGTGTGTGCGTTTATGTTGTGGGTGTTTGTGTATCCCTTCTCCAGCAGGACCCCCAGATCAAAACCGCAACGCACCCTCCCTCCCCATTTCTCTCTCTTTCTCCGTCTCTCCACCCCCCTCTCTCATTAAAAACTGCAGGCCCTGGCTTCTAATTAAATCCCACTTGAAAAGTCTTAAAGTCAGCCTCAGATTGATTCAATTTGCATTTCTGAACAGAGAACATTGCCTAAAAGGATTAATAAATTGGACGGAAAAAAATTCCTTCTTTCTGCGCCACGCCGTCAGAGCTTGTAAGACAACATCCAAAGAGAAATATCCCCCCTCAACAAACGTCTATCCAACATATGCTCTTGCTCTCTCTCTTGCACGTCCCTCCCAGGATGCCAGCAGAGATGTGGAAGTGTGTGTGTGCGCATGCATGTCCTCGTCTGTGGAACAAGCACATAGTCCTCTGAGGCACAGGCACGCAATCTGACTCTCACTGTGTGTGTGTGTGTGTGTGTGTGTGTGTGTGTGTGTGTGTGTGTGTGTGTGTGTGGTGTGTGTGTGTGTGTGTGTGTGTGTGTGTGTGTGTGTGTGTGTGTGTGTGTGTGTGTGTGTGTTGTGTGTGTGTGTGTGTGTGTATGTGTGTGTGTGTGTGTATTTGTGTGTGAGAGGGGCGACTTTGTTGGAGCGTGCCAGAGTGCTGAAAGTGACAAGGAGGCACAGTGGGAAAAGATCCTTGCTGTACTGTATGCATGTGCAAAAACAGACCTCGGCAGTGGAGCCATGCATTTGGCTAGTGGACACCTACAGCAACATGTTTGCAAACCCAAAAACATATCGGCAGCCAGAGCCAGAATCAATTAGTGCGATACAACGAAATGAGCAAGTCCCTTCAAACAAAGCAAAAGCTGAAACCGTTGCCAGAAAAGAAAAGCAAGCACTAATACAAAGAATTACAATTGGATTGAAACAGAAGGTCCGTCTGGAAATGTACGAGTACAGGCTCTTTGTGCATTTGTGACATAAGAAGAATATTCCTTTGTGACATTTCATTTCGTCTGATTATACCTATCAGGTGCATTTGCTAAGAAATCTTATAATTTATTTTCCTTGTAAGTTCAGTTCTTTATGTTTATCATGTTTTGATCCGATCAGTGGAGATCACTCATGATCCTTCGTTCATAAAAGCGCGTTGCAAGCGTTGCAGAAGAACTAAAGTGTGTTGACTAATGTTTTCCGGTATACCCACTGTGAACATTTGAAAAGTATGACTTAGACCAGAGCAGACTGTTGGATGGGAGACATTGTCACTGTTGTTATTTACTACTCAAACTGGCTTGTATAATGGCTGAATGACTTTAATAGACTGCTGGGAGCTCAGTGGTTGAAGCCGTATTAATAAAAACTAGAACCACATGGAGGTCCTGACAAACAGACGGGCACACAATATACAGTAGGCATGGCTCCACTGCACCACCCTTGGTTTGTCTGTAATTACAGCAACACAGGAAGAAACTACAATGTGATTCATCCTCAGATAGATCTAACACAGTATGAAAAGGAAACTAAGCCCAAGATTTTTACCTTATAATATTTGATATTTATTGAAAATAAGATCCATATTTAGAATTAACGTCTGAGAGTTTAAAGAGGATCGTGAGGGCAAAATAATAAGTGGTATGGTGCTGTGCTCAGAGGAAAGCACAATATAATCATGATGAAATTAATTCACAGAGAGGAAAGTGGCAGAATGATCTTGCCCTGCTTTGTATAAACCAACACTGACCCCTAGTGATATTAGTTAGGATAACCAGAAAGTGATTTGCATAATGCCTGGATGCATGCAACTGTGAACAACCTTATGTCTCTTCATTTCTCTCTTGAGTGTGTGTCTATACATGTATGTTGTTTTTTTCATTGTTTTTCAAGTGTGGTGTGTGTGTGTGTGTGTGTGTGTGTGTGTGTGTGTGTGCGGTGTGTGTGTGTGTTCATAGTGCATGCACAGGCCATATGCATGTGTGTTTGTTTCTCAACACACAGTCTGTACAATCAAGAGAACACTTAAGTATAGTCTGAGTACAGTGCGATACCATGAGGTGTGTGTGTTTGTGTGTGTTCTAATAATGGTGCCTGGTGGACTGGGGCTTCCTTTGATGCGATGAAGGCTGACAGGCGTGAAACAGGTCCAATCAGGCGCGTGGGCACTGCCAATTAACCCTTTTCACCGTGTGAAACCAAACTATAATTGTCTTGGGTGCAGGGGGCCACTGGGCCATGGCCTGCCCAGCGTAGGCTGAAATGGGCATTAGCAGTGCTGCCAGGTGACCATTACACACAATTGAACTGCTGGGGGTTTCTCCAAATCACACAGTTACAGTTGCTACCCAGACGTAATTGGCATGGCATTACTAAATGGCCCCTATTTCTAATTTTCACACCTCCACAATTTATCTGCAGTATCTTTAGACTCATTGTACTGTGCCAGGTTTATTACACTTCTGCAGGCAAACTGTATTTGTGTGGTACTTTGCTCTGATTTAGTTCTGGGAGAATGGATGATACAGTGTTTGAGATATTAAATGTCTCTATTTGTAGTGAAGCTGCTATGATTCTGTTAACAATGTTATGATAATATTAACTGGAACAGATAGTGGTTAATAAGTAAAGCTTTGTGTGTACTGATAATCACATTGTATTCATGTATGCTCAAGGCAAATACCCCACGTTTTTATTCAAACACCAAAAACTAGAGCAGTTTAAAAGAAACTAGAGCAGTATTCTGCTGCGATAATAATGTTAACCAACGTTACATTCCTATTTGTCTTGTTTTTATATTCTTGCGATTAATTAATGATCATGACTATTAACATAATGTGATAAAATAAAAACGTTTTATTCATGAGACTTTATTTTAAATTAAAGAGCTGCATAAAAACAATGACAAATACATTACATTACATTTGCTGCATTATTACTAGCAATAGCAGTGCCACTTGTTTAGGTAATATTGCGATATTACATTTGCTGTTCTACGTACAATTTGTGCAATAGCCTTTAACTACGTAACATGTATTCATAAACAGGCCGTAAGCTTTACTTATAATACAAATTAGTAATGTATTATTATATTAGCAATGCCACTCAATTGACAGTTGGTTCACCTATCTTAAACCAATTCAGCATAATACATAATAACAGTCCTGCGATAAATCCCACCTTCATGATGTTTACGTGTGTTATTTATATAAATCTGTATTCACACACAATCAGTGGCCAAACTGCACTGATTGTTAACTAATTGTAACTATCACAAATACAGCCTGCTAATAAATGAGCACAATTTCAATTGGGCAAATAGTACTGTACATCACAGTGTGCATACTGTGCACATGCATTATATGTGTTGGTACTGCATGTAAGAGATACTAGATCAATTATAATTTAGATAAGATAAGATCATGTATTAATCCCTGTAGGGAGATTCAGGTGTCAAAGCAGCAACAGTAGGCTACTAAGAGTGAAACACAGGAAAGAAAAGAAAATATAACATACAAGGATCACGATAATAACAAATAAAGAATGTAGGATGATTTTAAAATTACATTTATTATTATGAACATGTTAAATACATAAACATGTGAATTGGAAGTGCAAGTCCAAAGTAGGTAGCCTACATTAGGGTGCAAGTAATACATTTAAGTGCAGGTTGTTAGAAGTGTTTATTTTTACATAAGGATATTTTATATATTTATAATGTGTTTCATATTGTTATTGATTCATGGCTGTCTTTCTCCCATCTTCTCCTTCCGCCAGGGGTCGTATTTTTAACCCTCTCTCCATCCTCCATCCTGCCCGCCTGTGTGACTGACTGCCCAACGAGAAATGTTGGCAAAAACACCCCCTCCTCATCGTGTAGGGAGAGAAAATATGGCGGACAAGCGCTAAATCCACATCAGAAACAAACACACACGTTACAAAGCAAGGTAACCATCCTCGGATACATCGAGCACGTCCTCTTTTAGCCTCGGCTTCAGCATTGCGCCTAGATTTCCACTGGATAGCCTCTTGTATGCTACTCTGCTCCCTTTCTGCTAATGCTAATATTTATAATCAGGAGCTAACGAGCCACCTAGCATGCTAACGTAGCATCCCGGGCAGTGGGCATGTATCTGTGTTGCAGTGCGTAGCATAGCATGCTGGAAGTGGTGTCTGCACGACTGCACTTTGCATGCATGGTTTGTTTTCATTCATTGTGAATGCTTTATACCTTAAAGTCTATCCTCAGTGCAGTGTTTGCCTCCTGAAATAGTAATTTTGTCACGTAAATGAGCATCTAACCCGAATGCAAATACACCCCAGGAGAGGGCGGTGGGGGTCCCATGTGTTGGCTTTGTGTTTTGAATGGAGCACAACACATTTCTTCCATGTGAGACGCGATGTTTGTGGCTATAAATGGCAACAGCGTCCCGTGTAGATGACAGAGAAGTGGCACAAGCTGGGTGTTGAGTTGTAAACACTCAGTGGGTCAGCAACAGGAGGGAGGAGTGCCTGCTGCTCTCTAACGCCAGTCCTGTCACTTTACCCAGACGGAAACACGCAGGGACCGGGCCGCTTTCATTTGGACGCCACCACCCCCCTTGGCGGAGGAAAAAGGCGCACTTCTATTGAAGAGGAAATCATCCGGGGAGGAGAAACACTGCGAAAACGGTTATGAAGTTTAAGGTAGGTAATGTTTATATGAGCACCAAGTTACTTTGTCAGTTCTCTGTTGCTATGTTGGGCGAATTTCTTTGCGACTTTAATTATAATACCTCTCAGAATAAAGCCGGTGTAACGTTAAATGTTAAGCGGACAAGTATCGCTATAACGTTACTGTGTGTCAGTACTGGCTGGCTTGTGCATGTTTTAAACACTTGCACAATTTCTTTCACTCGTGAATTGAAGTATCAGAAACTTTAAATGTTCTTGATAATTGGCAGGTTATGTGTCGCTATATTTTACATATCAAAACTTTTTTGGAAATGTTTAAAAAGCCCTCGCATCTTTTCTGTTAGTTAGCTTGTTTTCTGCCTTATCATAAACGTAAATCTAATCTTAGTTGTGGTCTATTTTTGATTTACTTAATGTCAAATAAATGCCACTGAACTGTGGGACTAGAAAAACTATTACTTGAAGCACTTGTTCAGTCTGACCTGTTGACCTGGATGTTGTGTCTGGTTGGTAAAGTTGGTTAAGGTTACATTAGGAGTAAGTGAGCCTTACAACATGTTGCTCTTATCCAGTGGTTGATATTCTGCCGAGTAAAACTTTATCTTCTTATAAACCCAAAATTATATTTTTATTTTGAATGAGATTACTACATGGTATAGATTCATATATTATCTTGTAATAGTCCTGTAATGCAAATAAAAGCCATTTGAGCTTAGTGATACACACACATGTTATAATATAATATATCGTAGTGATTTAGAGGCTATAGTTTGTGCTGCTGTTTTATTACGAGGTGTTTCCAATATTTGGTCCCCTTCGTTTATATCAATTACTGCCTGAACATGCAGTTAGCACAGCAAGGAGCTTGTATTGCATTTTGATATTTAAGTGAATCCTTAAAGTGTGAAAAAGCTGATTAAATCCAGATGTAGTACATTGTCGACGTACTCTCGGGTCTCTTTGTTGAACTTGCCTCGGGTTTGCCTCCCATGACGACCTGCTGCCTGGAGAGTAGGCCAGCGAGCTCCACAGATAACAGGGGCAGCGCTCTGGTTTCCCTTAGAAATGCAGTACAGTTAACACTAGGAGCCTAACCTTGGCTCTGAATGCTCCTGAATGTGTGTTGGTGGGATCAAGCCTACAAATAGTTAGATTTTCAAAGTTACTTTCTGATATAACAACAAAACAGACATTTTTAAACAAATGTACAGTATAAATTAGATGCCTAGTACCTAATCCCTTTGAGATATACAAAATAAAACTCATTATTGACATAAATAAGGGTGGTTAAATCTTCCATTCACTCAAAATAAGCTTTTAACTATAAACGCACAATATATTAAAGCCTGCTGGGTCTCGTATACGTTTTACGATGCCTTCAGAACAATTTAAACAGCAACCCCTTTGAGTAGGTTTAAGGTTGAAGAAATACAATCTGCCTGACAGTACTATACATTGAGCTTATTCCAGCTCTTGCCTTTGAAATAAAGTTAAATGAACCAACATACAAGTGGGTAGGGCTGCTCGATTATAGCAAAAATCATAATCTCGATTATTTGGGTCAATAATTGATATCACGATTATTAAAAACGATTATCCATTTACTTTGAAAACATCCATTTATTGAAAAGAAAAATGTGTAGGATGTTTTTAACAGTTGATTACCCTGAACTTTTAAGTGTAATTCAATTGAAAAACCAATACAAAAATATATAATCTCTTTTTTTTTTAAAAATAATAATAATCCTTTTATTTCGATGATGTTGTTTTCATAATCGCTGCAAGCCAAAATCGTAATTGCGATTAAAATACGATGAATTGAGCAGCCCTTTTTAAATGCATACATGTGTGTTATATGATGCTTACACCTTTAGGGATAAACTATATATAGTGTGTGAGCTTCTTTTGTTTAAGATGCTGTGTGGACTGTATTTTTACCAGCTTAATCTACAATAAAATGGTCACATTAGCAACTTATTCACTTTATTTAAAGCACTAACATAGTTATTTGTGTGCCTTTTTGTTCCTATAGAGTGGAGGCCACTGTTGTGTTGTGAGCTTGGTCAGTATTGTTGGAGCATGAGGAAACCTGTGCCACAGAAAGGTATGAATTGATCACACCACGCTCAGTAAGAAGCCTGCTTGGGAAGTTAGAAGTAAAGCACATTTCATACAAAACAACCCCTGTGTTTTTACTGTGCAGGCAGATTCATATATGATCTTGTAATAGTCCTGTTATCCCAGTCAGTGTTTGGAGCAGGGACTGGGGCTTGTATTGCAAGGTACTGACTGATGTGAAAATCACCCGTAGTTTAGAGCTTATTCTATCTGTCTCGGCTCCTGTAGCTTTAGAGTGGAAAGATGCCAGAAGGATCAAGCATGCCCGGAGTGGACGGCCCTCCCGGGTGCCCTCACAGTACCAAGGTAAATAACCCACAGCAGCTGGTGATATATGAAGGCACTTTGAGCAGTTCCAACAGGAAAATAGTGCCAAGGGATTTGCCTCAAACAGTTTCATTAATCATCAAGACAAGTTTGCTACATGTGGATAATACATTTGAAGCCTTGTGTGTCTTTGTGTTTTGTGATGCAGCTCATTAACATGTCAAATTCAAGTCAAAATGAATAAAAACCTGAACAATTATGCAGCTTATCACGACTGGAAAAAACAACATTTTACACAACGCTTTCATTCTATGTTGTTCTTCTACAGGACATTTTAGTTGGGACAAATACCTTAAAGAGACAGGGGCCTCGAGCGCTCCCTCTTCTTGCTTCAGACAGGTGAGCAAGAGTTAAATGTGCACTCTCAACTCAAAACTATTTGTTAGCATATCTTCAACTCAGTTATTTCTCCACTGCTGTTAATATGTTGACACTCTCCAACTTGTCTGTCATCACCATCTAGAGCGTCACACCTCCACTAAACGAGTTCAAGGCCGGGATGAAGCTGGAGGCCCAGGACCCCCGAAACACTACGTCCACCTGCATCGCCACAGTGGTGGGCCTGACGGGCTCGCGGCTGCGGCTGCGCCTCGACGGGTCGGACAACAAGAACGACTTCTGGCGCCTCGTGGACTCCTCAGAGATCCAGCCAATCGGCAACTGTGAAAAGAGCGGAGGCATGCTGCAGCCACCGCTTGGTAACTAAGGACGCAGTGTCTCTTTTTCATTTTAGGTCCACTAGGTGTCAGTGACCGAAAAGTCAATGTGTCATGTTGTTGACTATAAATAACTTCCTGACACAACGTAGAAAACCTTTTATCTAGGTCATTTCCATATTAAAAACCCATGGGAAAAGACACAAACACTCGATATACACTCTACACTCCTATATATCTGTAGGGCTGCAACTAATTACTCTTTCATTATTTATTAATCTGCTAATTATTTTCTTGATTAATAATTGAGTCTAGTAAATGTCCAAATGTGCTAAAAACTCGATTTTAATTTCAAGTCAATTTAATTTCCTAAGATGTGTTGTTTTGACTGACCAGCAGTCCCAAACTCTAAAAGTATATTTAATGTACGGTAATACAAAACACAGAAAAGCATCACCATGTCCACATTTGAGAAGCTGGAACCAGAGGTTTGGCTTGAATAATGACTGAAATAACAAATCAATCAATTATGAAAATGGTTGCAGGTAACTTGTATTCACTTGACAGAGTGATTATTTGTGTTCCAAATATCTGTTTCTTCAATCTCACTATGTTTATCATATAATATTTAGATTTTAAGATGTTGTACTAATGACAACTTTCTCCTTTACAGGCTTCCGTCTCAATGCGTCCTCTTGGCCCATGTTCCTTTTGAAAACACTAAATGGAGCTGAGATGGCGCCCTCGCGCATCTTTCACAAGGTACCTGTGCATGGCTCACAATCTCAATACACTAAAAACAACTTGCTGTCCCATATAAAGGGGAACACAAGCATTTTTATTCACTTATTCTTAGTTCTCTCTTAACAACAATTTACCAGCATTTAATAGATTTACCTGCACTTACCTGGTACAAATAAATGCACACATGCCAACTTCATACCTGACCCTGTCGTTCTCTTCGTGTTCCCCAGCAGGAGCCTCCCGCCCCGGAGCAGAACTCCTTCCAGGTGGGCATGAAGCTGGAGGCGGTTGACCGCAAAAATCCCCACTTCATCTGCCCGGCGACAGCTGGTGCGCTGCGTGGTGTGGAGGTGCTGGTCACCTTCGATGGTTGGCGGGGAGCCTTCGATTACTACTGCCGCTACGACTCGAGGGACATCTTCCCGTGGGCTGGTGCGCCCTCACAGGGGACAACCTGCAGTCGCCTGGAACCAAAGGTCTGTATCTTTCAATAGATGGCTGGATGTTTTGTGACAAAGGGTGTTATATCTCAGCAAAAATAGTTTTCAATATATTGCTAACGAGGCTGAAATACACAAAACAGGTGGTTTTGAAGCGTAGGTTGGTAGTTTAGGGAGAATGATCCTTTAAAGCAGGGGTGTCAAACTCAAGGCCCGCGACTTCATTTCATGTGGCCCCACAAGAGCTTGCAAAGAATATAATATGTTTATTATATGGGTACATGCCGCTTTACAGAAGTACATTGCCCATAAACTACATGTCCCACAATGCACATACTTTTATTTCTGCTTTTCCCCCCCGCACCAGTCAATCCTTAAATTAAATGCAGGGTTAAATCCCAGGTCAAATGTAGAGCAGTGGTTCTCAACCTTTTTACACCAAGTACCACCTGAGAACAATGGTTGGCTCTCCAAGTACCACCATATGACCAATGTTGGGACGGGTTGGGACGGGTGGCGCAGTGGTCTGTGCATCTGATCATCAGATCAAGGGGGGTGCTGGGGAACTCCAGTTCGAAACCCGCTCCTGCCGCCACTGCGTCAGGCCGTTGTGTCCTTGGGCAAGACACTTCACCCGGATTTGCTCCTGTGGGTAATGTCCACAGTACATGTATGATACTAATGTGTACTTGTAAAAGCGCCTCGATGACTTCGAGGCGTGAAGATGGACGGTGTGGCGCAGTGCGCTGTGCAATGATCATCAGATCAAGGGGTGAAACCTGCCGCTGCTGCTCCGTTGTGTCCTTGGGCAAGACACTTCACCTGAACTTGCTCCTGTGGGTATTGTCCACAGTGGTGACCATTGCATGTATGATATGTAATGTGTATTTGTAAAGCGCTTTGAGCATCTGGAAAAGCGCTATAATAATGTAAGGAATTATTATTATTATTAATGTTAAAGTACAGTCTGCACAGTTCATGCAGGACTCGGAGGCAAGTGTATTCATAAAACATTATTTATTGTCAGCCACAACTACATGTACAAAGGGCAGTCTCTCTCTCTCACTCTCACTCACTCACACACACACACACACACCCACACACACACACACACACACACACACACACACCCACACACACACAAGTGAGAATATAAAGAACAAAATAATAACTTACTCTCACACAACAAATGACAACTGTACATACATGTGTGAATATAGGCCTCCTGCAACAACCTACATCGTAACAGAAAATGTCCTATTGGGAATTCTGAAATGAATTGTAATGATAATAATGAAAGCCTCCAGGAGCAGATGAGCCTAAGGGCTAATAGCTCATCTTCAGTCTGCTGATGTTTACTATTGCCATTTATGTGGTGGCAAAGAAAAGAAAAAAGATAACAATTAAGGACAAGTGTGTGATTTTAAGCTTTTGACCTCGGTCGCAGCCTTCTCTCCATTCTTTGAGCAAATGCCTTCTTCCTGAGTCACTTCTCTCCTCCATCACAGCGGCTGTGCATATCACGGAGTCTGCGCTTGTGCTCGGTTGATGACTGTCCTCCTCCTCATTCACTTTAGCTGGTAATATTCTCCTCTGTCCCTCTCTTCCGAATACCTCCTGTTTTGAGCCATCATTCAGCTTTCTTCTTTCTTTAGCTTGCCTGCAACGTTCGCTAATCGTTCGCGGGTAGTATGGTCGTCATTAGCAACGCCAGAAATACATTTAGGAAAAAAAATGGTTTCTAAATCTAAAAACAACAATAGCCTATTAGAACTTATTTAAACCACAGTTTCAATTATCTCAAGTTTATTTTCATTCGTTGTAGTATTTTGATAGTATGATTTATTTTGTAATTAATGTTATTCAATCAAGCCTCAAACTGATGGCACTTGTCTCTATAGCCTGTTTTAAATTGAAGTTGTCTGAGGTCCTTACCACCAGCTGCTCTCGCAGAATCAAGTATTGTACCTTACTGTCCCCAAATGTGCACATGTAGGGACTACTTTTCGTCTTTTTGTTTACTAGTTGTGTTCTCTGTATTTTATATGTCTGTGTTATGTGTAAGAACGTATAACGTTGCTGCCTTCTTGGCCAGGTCAGCATTTTAAATGAGATGTTGTCTAAAAAAACAAACAGTGGTACGCGTATACCACAGGTTGAGAACCACTGCATTAGAGGGTCTTGAGCATTTTGTGTTCATGTTTTGTTTAAGGTCTGGTTCCTTGTTACTTGTTTATGTATTTCTCCTTGTTAATGTAGCAAGTGGAGCTGCTGTTAATGCAAGAACACTTTCAGATTTGAGCTGATAATAAAGTATTTTCTTATCGTATTGTAGCCAGTTCTTCATGATACTTTCCCTTCAACTTACAAACTTCTGGTAGTTTTAACAGACAGCTACATTTCCTTTCACCTGCACAATATCCAAACCACACCGAGTGGTGTTCTTATCTGCTTCTCCAATTGCTGTGTCAACTTTGGAAAAGCCTGAATTAAAATCAATACGCATGATCCTTGGTCACGAAGGAGAAGATGTCATTTTTCTAGGATAATCGTGTGCTGGCAAACTGAGTGGTGAAAGAAACGACACTGCACTTTCACATCATCCCCATTGAGGCCTGTCAAAATGATAAAGTTAATATTACTTTATCATTTTAATAAATAATCTATGTTTCAACTCAAGACTACCATCTTCTGTCAAAGGTGTCGGTTGCTGACGGAGTAATTGAAATGAATGCTTTTACTTTTAAATAAACTGCAGTGAGTTCATCTATAATGACAAAGAAACGCAGTGGCCACTATAAATAATTAAATAAATACACAGAAATAGGGTAGTGGTGGTCTAATGGAGAGTGAGGTGGGCTGAAGATCTGAAGGTTGTGAGTTCAAATCCCGCCAGGAACACCAACACTAGTGTGCCCTTGAGTGAGGCACTCAGCCCTCAGTTACCCCAGGGAGAGGGTCCCTGTGATCGGTCATTGTAAGTCGCTTTGGATAACAGCGTCAGCTAAATGAAATGTAATAAATGTAAAAAAAAAAAAATTCGTACACATAAATCGCCCACGTGACCCTGTGTCTTGTCTTACCTTCTGTCTGAATATACCTGTATTCACCCTCTTTCTGAGACACAGACTGAGGCTCTCTTTTTAAGCCTACCTTCCGTTAATATATGACACACCTTTGCAAATATACTTCTTAAGCTCTTGGTGTACACTCAGTAAAGCAATTTGAGAAATATTCTGTGTATTGCACTCTGATCCCGGTTGACCTCATTGATCGACATCAAAACCCTAAACTCTCGACACCTCTGAAACTCCTGTCCACTAAAGTGAGTTCTGTCCGAGCCTTGCGTTGAGGCAAGTGAACAATTTGAGGTTCAACTCTTCAACAGAAGAGAACTGTTTGCTTTCCAACCAATTTAAAGCCCGATTACATCACCATTTATGTCGCTGCTTTCCCCTTACAGCCAGTGCATAACAACAAGGCCTTGAGAGTTCTGTTTATGTCCCTCTTACATTTATATAAGATTTATTTGCGAGCATGACCTCTCCAAAAACTCTACTCTTTGTCAAAGTCGTCATGAACCGTTGTTGCTCAGTAGTTGGTGCTCAAGTTGAACCAATTTCTCAGGGGCTGGCAATGGAAAAAATAGTTTGCAATCGTACTCTTATAACTGGACCTGGAACTGCATTGGTTGAAAAGGGACATGAGAGGGGATAATGGGGAATGCCAGTAAGGGTTCAACAGAGCTAAACATACAACATGTTTACACAACAAAGTAAAAGATTATTCTTTTAAACCTATAATGAGTTGCAACACGAGGAGGTTGAGGGAAAGGCCAGCTGTCACAGAGAAGAGACGCGATATTGTATACATATGGGGATAACAGCACACATTTTCAGACAGGTTTCTCCTTGAAGGCATTCATTGTGCTTCACTTAGTTGTTTACATGGAAAGTGACAGAAAGGTTTTGTCAAGAATGAAAAAAAAGAGCTCGGGATAGAAGTTCAAAGTGGGTGTAAATGTTGGATTGTCTGGAAAGTTAGGAATGATGGGACAGATGACTGCATCTAAAAGGTGTTTCTTGAAACGATTGACCCTTTGACAGCGAATGTTGACAGAGTATACAGTATGCTTAAGATGCCACGGTGTGCAATCAAACGGCACTCGTGACAATTCAAAAATGTGGGATCCCAGTCATACAAGTTGTGGCCACATACTGTGTCCGATCTTTGTAAATGTCGCACATCTGTTGATTTCTCACACCTATCATGATCAGCATTTGCCACGACAAAACATCAAAGAAATGGCTCCACCTATCTGACTATCTATACCTAGCAGTGTAACAAAGTCTTGTCTAAAGAAAACACATAGAAACGGTGTTATTGCACTAATGATAGGTGAGCGTTGCTGAACAAAAACTCAACATGTTCCCATTCCTGTCCATCGGCCCACCTTGACGGCCTGCCTGTTTCTCCCCAGGCTAAGGTGTCAGCGAGGCAGAGATCTTTTCAGCAGTCAGAGTGTGTTGTGAGTGGCAGAAATGAGATTGATTTTAATCAGAGAGCCTATAATTACATTGCTGCTGCTGTTGTCACTGATGCTGACAGAAGCCAGCCCTACTATCTGCCTGTCCTTCAGTATGACTACACCTCTTTGTCTTGCTGCCCAAAGCATGTCTCACTGTCAGTCTTCCTCTCTGTCCGTGTTCCTCTCAGTGAACCTGCCTTCCTGTCTGCCTGGCTCTACGTCTGCCTGTGTTTCCTGTCTTAAAGCATGTTCTGTGTGTTTCTCCTTAATGGCCATGCACTAAGCAGTGTAATTACTTTGTTTCCTTGCACGCTCCTCTGACACAGACACATACGCTTTTTTGCAAGAATGGACAAAGACCATGGCAGCCTTGGAATGGCAGCTCAACGTGACCTTGTTTTCACAACCTTCTGCGGAAGTCTGCTTCCTGTTGGACTTGTTTGTGTGTTTGCTGTTGCCTCTAACCCATACAGTCTATGGTCTAACCTTGTGTAAATGAGTGTTGTAAAGACCGACCTTATCCTCAGACTTTTACATCTCCTGTTTGCAATTGGCACTTTTTCTGTGCCGAGTCAAACCATGCTAATTTGCGTTTCCTTTACTAGTGTTAGGGCGCCTAGTCCTGCCCCAGATGGACCATCTCCTAGGGGGTTTGTGGTGACGTTTCCCCAACCACAGCCAATCCTTAGACAACCCCTTCTTCCCATCAAACAAGCGTGCGATGCTAAACTTAACTGGTTCAGAAGATCAGGCAAAGAGAAAGACGTTTTTCAAGACGTGTTCAGCTCTCATTACTTTTGTAGCTTCTAACTGAATCTCCGTGATGTTTAGTTTCTCTCCTGGGTCTCTGCCGTTTGTACTTTTAAGATATCGAATGTATTTGAATATTTCGCTTTCTGCTGAGGAAGAGTCGTGTTTAGTTAAGGCTGATGAACACACGGCATTTCCTGATTGTTTTGCTTCTTATTAAAGTTTTCTAATTACAACATTACAGGGGATGTTTATTGTGATGGCTTCATAGGAAATTAAATATGTTCTATTTTTCACTATATACATTTGTAAATCATATCAATTATATGTATTAATGTGACAGCCAATTTACACAATACTTAAAGTCACAAGTATGCACACCTTCTAGCCCAGTTGTAGTGGAGATAAAAAAAAACAGTTAGGAATTGTAAAATGTAAACTTGCAATTCAAGCTGCATCGTTTCCTCAAATAGTTTCCCTAAATGTCTACTTTAAACCAAAGCCAAAACAAAAATACTCTGATAAAAACAATAGATCTTTTAAAACTGTATCCGTCTCTGAGAAGCAAATGAAAAACAGTGAGGCTCTGAAACAAATCTTTCTTAAGTTATAGTTATACATGTAATTTAAAACATAATCATTGGAATAATTACAAGGTGTGATGTTCATAATTACTTTAATAGTTGTGTCATCATACTCTGTGGGCTGGACAGAACTCACAAGTATAAATGGAACGATACGAAATAAAGTCTTTACAATAAATGTTGCATTTCGATTTCAAAAACATGTTTTATTGTACTTCGGGAAAATGAATAATTAATTGTCTTATCTAATGCATAAATCCAATTCATATTAAGTTAAATTCGTTATAATTGCTTTTCTAAGTGTATCAATGAGTTAATTGATCATAATGAAACAATTACAATGTATAATTATTCTGATTGTGCACTCAACACTCCATAGATCGTACCAATTACTTAAGGTTTTCTATGCTCAAAGATAGTGGTGAACAGATGTGGAATTTCTCCCACTGTCTTTAAAGTAAGCATTCGCAACATTTAGATGCTCCTAATTTTTGTATTTTATTATATATGTTGGATTGTTGGAGGAGCTCAGGTCAGAAGAATTTCATTGCCATGTCTACACTGTAGATTTGTGCATATGACAATAAAAGCTTTGAATCCTGGAACCTGGCTTTAGCAATATTAGTCCAGAAGACATATGTTGAACATAATCCTGTAAAATAAGAGCTGCAGGTCTCCATGGTGGTCGGGGTCGATTGGTCCTTTGTCTCCTTGATCAGGAGTCTGTCTGACTTTGCAGTATTCAGCGTGGTGAACTCTGCTTCCTGGTGGCTCAGAGGAGATGTGACACAGTGAGAGGATGTTGCCACTAGCAAGTCAGGATGGCAAAGGTCACATTTTCTCTTCTTCTCCATCACCATCAGTGCTTTAGGACGGGTGACAATTAAGTGACTGTAATTCCCTCATAAACAAGGTCAAAGAGACTGGAGTTAGAGAGTTGGGGAGGGTTGGAGCATGAGTCCGGACCAGAGAAGCAAGGAGGGATGGGGAAAGCTGAGAGATGTAGCAGATAGAGGCTGGGTGAGTGAGGGGGGGTGGGGGGGGAGTACAAAAAATAAAAAAGAGAGGGAGATTTGAGAGACAGAAGGAAAAGGCAGTATTAATATTCACAGACTCCCAGCGCTTCCTAAATATTTTATTACTTCCAGCTGTTTGATGTTAAGGAGACTCACCAGAGAGCCCCCCACTAACACACGCACAACTCACACTAATAAAAATGGATACATTCACACACACCATCTCAAAGCCGCATCCACAAACCCACATGCAAGTCAATAGCAACAAACAAACTCACACAACCACAAAGTCGCAGTCACATGGACACCGAAACATGGACACCAGCGAACACACGCTCATTATACGTATGTGCACAGCGGGAGACACACTATAAAAACATGCATGTTTACAGCCCCAAAGTAGCACACAGCAAACCGCATGCAGCGTGGATACATACCCGTGCATAACCATAAAACACGCAAGTAAAAATGCTTTTGAGAAGAAGTCACTCACTCACGCACAAATCCACGGAGCTGACTGTACATCAATCATAATCTGTCTTTCAGGACTTCTGTCACGATTATTCATTTATTTATTGGCTTATATATTTATTTGTGTATTCATTATTCGTTGGGCTGACTTTCTCTTTATTTACCAGCTTGGTTCCGAGGGGAGAACGGGAGAACATTCATCTTCTGATGAGAGCAGTCATTAATTCAGAACAGGCCCATCCCTCGCTCTCTCCCTTTGTCAGTCTGTCTCTCTCTCCCTGTCCATCAGACGCTCTCTCTCGCTGTCTGTCAGCCCATCAGCACAACTTTCTGCCTCAAAAAGAGAGAGCCTCTCCGCTCACTCTCAAGTGACTAAACCTCCATACCTCTTCTGCCCTCTGTCATCACCTTTACTATTTATTAATACACCTTGTTATCCTCTTGTCTTTACTGCTGCTCTTACTTGTTCTTTACTTTTCAGATTGATCCACATCAAAAAAACATCATTAGTATGGACGGAGTGTAAGAGTGGCCAACTCTTCATACGGACAGACAGAACTGTCATAAAACAAAAGAGGCTACGTTGGTGGTGATGCTGTGTCGCTATAAGTACAAGTTAATATGACATTTGATACATGAAAGATTTTCTCAGGTTTATCAGATGCCAATTGACTGCACAACAGTTGAGATGAAGAAGAAGATGGCCGTTTATGAAACCCCAAGGGGAACTCTTTTTTACACTGTTGAATTCACTCAGTGCAAATACAGACATGCATAGAAATACAGATATGCATAGAAATACAGATATGCACAAACACGCACATTTCTATCAAGAGGCTGCAGAATGAAGATGTGTTCTGACTTCAACCGCCGACCCTTCAGTTCCCAATGCAAGTCCCTATAGAGTCAACTAAGCCGCTATAATACCGTGAAGATTTTACAACTCTGGAAAGTTATCACAGAGACATTTTATCATGTTACTTATCTAACAGTGCACTTGCATTAAGGTCCATTTAAGTTTAGGTCCAACGTTTATATACACTCCTAAGGGACATGTATAATGCCGTTTTAGTAAAGTAAATAGTTTTGTTTTGCATCGTCTCATCTTTTAAGGGCAGTCCAAATCGTTTTGATGAGGTTATGGGAAGGACTTTGGGAATACCATTCAAGGAGCATATAACACTACGAGCAAGGATTTAGACTTTTTCATAGATTTTGTTATCCTTCATGTCAAAGTTCATGAGGTGGAAATATTACATTACAAAGTAATATAATATGTGTGGCATTACAGTTATTGATTGGGACCCAAATTGCGTTGCTGGATAACTTGCATAGTGTTGTGGCAAAAGTGAATCAAGCTTCAACCATTTCAGCTGCGACCAGAAGCTTGATAACTTGCTCCATTGGTCGATCCATCCACAAAGATTTCCCCCACCCATAGGCGGCCTCAGGTCTAGCCATAGGAGGCTGAAAGTTGTGTTTCTGTTTGCAGATCGTGAACCATGTGCTCACAGTTTTTGCAAATCAAAGAGATATAATATTGTTTTGCCTTTACATTGGTTGCTTTAGAAACCCCAGTGGTCTTGCTGAAATAAACGAGGGGGCCGAATTTCTCCACAACGCGATGTCGGTCGGAACATTCCCTCACTGTGAACATGTATAACTTGTATAAAAATCATATTCCCTCTCTCTCTCTTCCCCCTCCAAACCCCCCTCTCCCGATCTGTCTACCCCCCGTGTTCCCAAGCCCGTTAATCAGCAGATTGTTAATGAAGGCCCGAGTTCAAAGACACAGAGAGGGAGAGGAGGCACACAGTGGTAGATGGGGAGGAGTTCTGGACCAACTGTCTGTTTGTCAAAACATGTCCACCCGTCTGTCTTCTCCTCTGATGTGCGCTCCCCGGCGAGGACCACAACACCGCATTTGCTCTTTGGGTTTTCCCTTTCATGTTCCATTAAATGTGAACGAGAAGGAGACAGAGAGACAGCCAGAGAGGGAGATTAATTACATGTTTCAATAATGGAGATTAATTAGTATTATTTAAACATTGACAGTATCAACTAGACGTCAAGCATTTTGCGAGGCACACACTAGACGTCTCCTTTTAATTGGTAAATTCATGTTCTCCGCGGCAGCCTAAAAGTCATCTCTTCACATCTTTTCCCTCCGTGCACTTTTCATTTAATATTGTACATCAACTCGGCTGGCATCCAAAATTGTTGCTTTCATGTATATCATTTTTGTGTTTATTCCTACCTTTTATTAAGCTTGGCAAAGTTGAATAAACTTCCAGAGATTTTAATTGTACTGCTTTTCCAGTGCATAGACAAAGCATAGCTTATTATGAACAACTCTTTCAAAGTAAAAACATGGCCAAGTCAGAAGCACAAAATAGTCAAACCCATCCCCTCCCTTTCCTTCTCCTGATGGATACCAACTCAAAAACATATTAGAAAGAGATAAAATCAATTGTTTGACTGTGTTTCTATACACCGATTGAATGTATGTGTATAGATGTGTATGGTCACATGTATGTGTGTATTGTATGTATATATGTATGTTGATGCATATGTACATGTGTAGACATTTGCTATTTCAAACAACCCCTGTGTACTTTTTCGTTTTTATTTAATTTTTCATTTGTCACTTTCGGGTCTCTAAAAATACATGATTTGAAAAACTGTACTTGGATTATAATGTGACCCCAAATAAATAAAGAGATAAAATCAAGCATATGGGCTGTGAGATGTCACACAACCACGAAAACATGCCAGAGCTCTGCAGCCTTGGTCCCAATTTGAGAGTGTGACAGGAAACAGTGAGGGGAGAGATGGCAGAGTTACTGTAGAGAGGCGAGCGTGAGCTCTCAAACCACATCCCAACACCACAGGGCGACTTCACCCTTTTTAACAGCACCATATTTCCCCAAAATGTATCAGACGTAGCACGTGATAGCAAAATGGCAGTGAAATCTCTGATAAATCCAGGGAGCTTTTCTCTTGAGGGAAGGGCTGTCTGCTAAAATCATTTAAAGGGAGTGACGAGAAATTCTATACAAATAACGAGAAGTAAGTAAAAATAACTCCTTCAGATATATCTTAGGGGTTAAACGAAGATTACATGGACAAGAAAGAAAAAGGAACACATTGTTGGTACATAGCATGATGCACAGTTTCAGTCTTGGTTCTTTGTGAAATAATATAGAGCTCTTCAGGCCTTTAATTAAAATCAAATAAAGGAATCTGAGGAGCTAAAAATCACTCTTTGATGGAATAGCTTTCATTTCTATCTGTGATGTGGGTGCTCAAATAGACATTGGTTAATCTTTACGTGGTCTCAAAAGACTGCAACATTGAGCAACCATGTATGTGTGTTTTTTCTGCAAAGGTCTGTTACATTCATTTGTTTACATGCCCTGCCCCCTCAGAGCTATCAGTTATTGACCTATGGTCTGAGGCGGCATGAAGCTTCACTCCATCTATTCCGAGATACGTAGTTGTGAGGGTTTGAGATGTACACTGAAGTAACACGATCTCTGGTTGAACTCTCACAAGACAGAGATGGGGGAAGCAGAGAAAAACCAAGCAGCGGGCATCCGCCTCATACTCGGCTCTACAGGGTGCATTTGTGTGCGTGCATAAGAGTGTGTGCGTTTATGTTGTGGGTGTTTGTGTATCCCTTCTCCAGCAGGACCCCCAGATCAAAACCGCAACGCACCCTCCCTCCCCATTTCTCTCTCTTTCTCCGTCTCTCCACCCCCTCTCTCATTAAAAACTGCAGGCCCTGGCTTCTAATTAAATCCCACTTGAAAAGTCTTAAAGTCAGCCTCAGATTGATTCAATTTGCATTTCTGAACAGAGAACATTGCCTA
Organism: Harpagifer antarcticus; assembly: GCA_902827135.1. Taxonomy (NCBI): domain Eukaryota; kingdom Metazoa; phylum Chordata; class Actinopteri; order Perciformes; family Harpagiferidae; genus Harpagifer; species Harpagifer antarcticus. Next base: position 102,879 of record CADEHL010000976.1, read on the forward strand.
AAAGGATTAATAAATTGGACGGAAAAAAATTCCTTCTTTCTGCGCCACGCCGTCAGAGCTTGTAAGACAACATCCAAAGAGAAATATCCCCCCTCAACAAACGTCTATCCAACATATGCTCTTGCTCTCTCTCTTGCACGTCCCTCCCAGGATGCCAGCAGAGATGTGGAAGTGTGTGTGTGCGCATGCATGTCCTCGTCTGTGGAACAAGCACATAGTCCTCTGAGGCACAGGCACGCAATCTGACTCTCACTGTGTGTGTGTGTGTGTGTGTGTGTGTGTGTGTGTGTGTGTGTGTGTGTGTGTGTGTGTGTGTGTGTGTGTGTGTGTGTGTGTGTGTGTGTGGTGTGTGTGTGGTGTGTGTGTGTGTGTGTGTGTGTGTGTGTGTGTGTGTGTGTGTGTATTTGTGTGTGAGAGGGGCGACTTTGTTGGAGCGTGCCAGAGTGCTGAAAGTGACAAGGAGGCACAGTGGGAAAAGATCCTTGCTGTACTGTATGCATGTGCAAAAACAGACCTCGGCAGTGGAGCCATGCATTTGGCTAGTGGACACCTACAGCAACATGTTTGCAAACCCAAAAACATATCGGCAGCCAGAGCCAGAATCAATTAGTGCGATACAACGAAATGAGCAAGTCCCTTCAAACAAAGCAAAAGCTGAAACCGTTGCCAGAAAAGAAAAGCAAGCACTAATACAAAGAATTACAATTGGATTGAAACAGAAGGTCCGTCTGGAAATGTACGAGTACAGGCTCTTTGTGCATTTGTGACATAAGAAGAATATTCCTTTGTGACATTTCATTTCGTCTGATTATACCTATCAGGTGCATTTGCTAAGAAATCTTATAATTTATTTTCCTTGTAAGTTCAGTTCTTTATGTTTATCATGTTTTGATCCGATCAGTGGAGATCACTCATGATCCTTCGTTCATAAAAGCGCGTTGCAAGCGTTGCAGAAGAACTAAAGTGTGTTACTAATGTTTTCCGGTATACCCACTGTGAACATTTGAAAAGTATGACTTAGACCAGAGCAGACTGTTGGATGGGAGACATTGTCACTGTTGTTATTTACTACTCAAACTGGCTTGTATAATGGCTGAATGACTTTAATAGACTGCTGGGAGCTCAGTGGTTGAAGCCGTATTAATAAAAACTAGAACCACATGGAGGTCCTGACAAACAGACGGGCACACAATATACAGTAGGCATGGCTCCACTGCACCACCCTTGGTTTGTCTGTAATTACAGCAACACAGGAAGAAACTACAATGTGATTCATCCTCAGATACATCTAACACAGTATGAAAAGGAAACTAAGCCCAAGATTTTTACCTTATAATATTTGATATTTATTGAAAATAAGATCCATATTTAGAATTAACGTCTGAGAGTTTAAAGAGGATCGTGAGGGCAAAATAATAAGTGGTATGGTGCTGTGCTCAGAGGAAAGCACAATATAATCATGATGAAATTAATTCACAGAGAGGAAAGTGGCAGAATGATCTTGCCCTGCTTTGTATAAACCAACACTGACCCCTAGTGATATTAGTTAGGATAACCAGAAAGTGATTTGCATAATGCCTGGATGCATGCAACTGTGAACAACCTTATGTCTCTTCATTTCTCTCTTGAGTGTGTGTCTATACATGTATGTTGTTTTTTTCATTGTTTTTCAAGTGTGTGTGTGTGTGTGTGTGTGTGTGTGTGTGTGTGTGTGTGTGTGTGTGTGTGTGTGTGTGTTCATAGTGCATGCACAGGCCATATGCATGTGTGTTTGTTTCTCAACACACAGTCTGTACAATCAAGAGAACACTTAAGTATAGTCTGAGTACAGTGCGATACCATGAGGTGTGTGTGTTTGTGTGTGTTCTAATAATGGTGCCTGGTGGACTGGGGCTTCCTTTGATGCGATGAAGGCTGACAGGCGTGAAACAGGTCCAATCAGGCGCGTGGGCACTGCCAATTAACCCTTTTCACCGTGTGAAACCAAATATAATTGTCTTGGGTGCAGGGGGCCACTGGGCCATGGCCTGCCCAGCGTAGGCTGAAATGGGCATTAGCAGTGCTGCCAGGTGACCATTACACACAATTGAACTGCTGGGGGTTTCTCCAAATCACACAGTTACAGTTGCTACCCAGACGTAATTGGCATGGCATTACTAAATGGCCCCTATTTCTAATTTTCACACCTCCACAATTTATCTGCAGTATCTTTAGACTCATTGTACTGTGCCAGGTTTATTACACTTCTGCAGGCAAACTGTATTTGTGTGGTACTTTGCTCTGATTTAGTTCTGGGAGAATGGATGATACAGTGTTTGAGATATTAAATGTCTCTATTTGTAGTGAAGCTGCTATGATTCTGTTAACAATGTTATGATAATATTAACTGGAACAGATAGTGGTTAATAAGTAAAGCTTTGTGTGTACTGATAATCACATTGTATTCATGTATGCTCAAGGCAAATACCCCACGTTTTTATTCAAACACCAAAAACTAGAGCAGTTTAAAAGAAACTAGAGCAGTATTCTGCTGCGATAATAATGTTAACCAACGTTACATTCCTATTTGTCTTGTTTTTATATTCTTGCGATTAATTAATGATCATGACTATTAACATAATGTGATAAAATAAAAACGTTTTATTCATGAGACTTTATTTTAAATTAAAGAGCTGCATAAAAACAATGACAAATACATTACATTACATTAGCTGCATTATTACTAGCAATAGCAGTGCCACTTGTTTAGGTAATATTGCGATATTACATTTGCTGTTCTACGTACAATTTGTGCAATAGCCTTTAACTACGTAACATGTATTCATAAACAGGCCGTAAGCTTTACTTATAATACAAATTAGTAATGTATTATTATATTAGCAATGCCACTCAATTGACAGTTGGTTCACCTATCTTAAACCAATTCAGCAGAATACATAATAACAGTCCTGCGATAAATCCCACCTTCATGATGTTTACGTGTGTTATTTATATAAATCTGTATTCACACACAATCAGTGGCCAAACTGCACTGATTGTTAACTAATTGTAACTATCACAAATACAGCCTGCTAATAAATGAGCACAATTTCAATTGGGCAAATAGTACTGTACATCACAGTGTGCATACTGTGCACATGCATTATATGTGTTGGTACTGCATGTAAGAGATACTAGATCAATTATAATTTAGATAAGATAAGATCATGTATTAATCCCTGTAGGGAGATTCAGGTGTCAAAGCAGCAACAGTAGGCTACTAAGAGTGAAACACAGGAAAGAAAAGAAAATATAACATACAAGGATCACTGATAATAACAAATAAAGAATGTAGGATGATTTTAAAATTACATTTATTATTATGAACATGTTAAATACATAAACATGTGAATTGGAAGTGCAAGTCCAAAGTAGGTAGCCTACATTAGGGTGCAAGTAATACATTTAAGTGCAGGTTGTTAGAAGTGTTTATTTTTACATAAGGATATTTTATATATTTATAATGTGTTTCATATTGTTATTGATTCATGGCTGTCTTTCTCCCATCTTCTCCTTCCGCCAGGGGTCGTATTTTAACCCTCTCTCCATCCTCCATCCTGCCCGCCTGTGTGACTGACTGCCCAACGAGAAATGTTGGCAAAACACCCCCTCCTCATCGTGTAGGGAGAGAAAATATGGCGGACAAGCGCTAAATCCACATCAGAAACAAACACACACGTTACAAAGCAAGGTAACCATCCTCGGATACATCGAGCACGTCCTCTTTTAGCCTCGGCTTCAGCATTGCGCCTAGATTTCCACTGGTTAGCCTCTTGTATGCTACTCTGCTCCCTTTCTGCTAATGCTAATATTTATAATCAGGAGCTAACGAGCCACCTAGCATGCTAACGTAGCATCCCGGGCAGTGGGCATGTATCTGTGTTGCAGTGCGTAGCATAGCATGCTGGAAGTGGTGTCTGCACGACTGCACTTTGCATGCATGGTTTGTTTTCATTCATTGTGAATGCTTTATACCTTAAAGTCTATCCTCAGTGCAGTGTTTGCCTCCTGAAATAGCAATTTTGTCACGTAAATGAGCATCTAACCCGAATGCAAATACACCCCAGGAGAGGGCGGTGGGGGTCCCATGTGTTGGCTTTGTGTTTTGAATGGAGCACAACACATTTCTTCCATGTGAGACGCGATGTTTGTGGCTATAAATGGCAACAGCGTCCCGTGTAGATGACAGAGAAGTGGCACAAGCTGGGTGTTGAGTTGTAAACACTCAGTGGGTCAGCAACAGGAGGGAGGAGTGCCTGCTGCTCTCTAACGCCAGTCCTGTCACTTTACCCAGACGGAAACACGCAGGGACCGGGCCGCTTTCATTTGGACGCCACCACCCCCCTTGGCGGAGGAAAAAGGCGCACTTCTATTGAAGAGGAAATCATCCGGGGAGGAGAAACACTGCGAAACGGTTATGAAGTTTTAAGGTAGGTAATGTTTATATGAGCACCAAGTTACTTTGTCAGTTCTCTGTTGCTATGTTGGGCGAATTTCTTTGCGACTTTAATTATAATACCTCTCAGAATAAAGCCGGTGTAACGTTAAATGTTAAGCGGACAAGTATCGCTATAACGTTACTGTGTGTCAGTACTGGCTGGCTTGTGCATGTTTTAAACACTTGCACAATTTCTTTCACTCGTGAATTGAAGTATCAGAAACTTTAAATGTTCTTGATAATTGGCAGGTTATGTGTCGCTATATTTTACATATCAAAACTTTTTTGGAAATGTTTAAAAAGCCCTCGCATCTTTTCTGTTAGTTAGCTTGTTTCTGCCTTATCATAAACGTAAATCTAATCTTAGTTGTGGTCTATTTTTGATTTACTTAATGTCAAATAAATGCCACTGAACTGTGGGACTAGAAAAACTATTACTTGAAGCACTTGTTCAGTCTGACCTGTTGACCTGGATGTTGTGTCTGGTTGGTAAAGTTGGTTAAGGTTACATTAGGAGTAAGTGAGCCTTACAACATGTTGCTCTTATCCAGTGGTTGATATTCTGCCGAGTAAAACCTTATCTTCTTATAAACCCAAAATTATATTTTTATTTTGAATGAGATTACTACATGGTATAGATTCATATATTATCTTGTAATAGTCCTGTAATGCAAATAAAAGCCATTTGAGCTCAGTGATACACACACATGTTATAATATAATATATCGTAGTGATTTAGAGGCTATAGTTTGTGCTGCTGTTTTATTACGAGGTGTTTCCAATATTTGGTCCCCTTCGTTTATATCAATTACTGCCTGAACATGCAGTTAGCACAGCAAGGAGCTTGTATTGCATTTTGATATTTAAGTGAATCCTTAAAGTGTGAAAAAGCTGATTAAATCCAGATGTAGTACATTGTCGACGTACTCTCGGGTCTCTTTGTTGAACTTGCCTCGGGTTTGCCTCCCATGACGACCTGCTGCCTGGAGAGTAGGCCAGCGAGCTCCACAGATAACAGGGGCAGCGCTCTGGTTTCCCTTAGAAATGCAGTACAGTTAACACTAGGAGCCTAACCTTGGCTCTGAATGCTCCTGAATGTGTGTTGGTGGGATCAAGCCTACAAATAGTTAGATTTTCAAAGTTACTTTCTGATATAACAACAAAACAGACATTTTTAAACAAATGTACAGTATAAATTAGATGCCTAGTACCTAATCCCTTTGAGATATACAAATAAAACTCATTATTGACATAAATAAGGGTGGTTAAATCTTCCATTCACTCAAAATAAGCTTTTAACTATAAACGCACAATATATTAAAGCCTGCTGGGTCTCGTATACGTTTTACGATGCCTTCAGAACAATTTAAACAGCAACCCCTTTGAGTAGGTTTAAGGTTGAAGAAATACAATCTGCCTGACAGTACTATACATTGAGCTTATTCCAGCTCTTGCCTTTGAAATAAAGTTAAATGAACCAACATACAAGTAGGGCTGCTCGATTATAGCAAAAATCATAATCTCTATTATTTGGGTCAATAATTGATATCACGATTATTAAAAACGATTATCCATTTACTTTGAAAACATCCATTTATTGAAAAGAAAAATGTGTAGGATGTTTTTAACAGTTGATTACCCTGAACTTTAAGTGTAATTCAATTGAAAAACCAATACAAAAATATATAATCTCTTTTCTTTTTTTAAAAATAATAATAATCCTTTTATTTCGATGATGTTGTTTTCATAATCGCTGCAAGCCAAAATCGTAATTGCGATTAAAATACGATGAATTGAGCAGCCCTTTTTAAATGCATACATGTGTGTTATATGATGCTTACACCTTTAGGGATAAACTATATATAGTGTGTGAGCTTCTGTTGTTTAAGATGCTGTGTGGACTGTATTTTTACCAGCTTAATCTACAATAAAATGGTCACATTAGCAACTTATTCACTTTATTTAAAGCACTAACATAGTTATTTGTGTGCCTTTTTGTTCCTATAGAGTGGAGGCCACTGTTGTGTTGTGAGCTTGGTCAGTATTGTTGGAGCATGAGGAAACCTGTGCCACAGAAAGGTATGAATTGATCACACCACGCTCAGTAAGAAGCCTGCTTGGGAAGTTAGAAGTAAAGCACATTTCATACAAAACAACCCCTGTGTTTTTACTGTGCAGGCAGATTCATATATGATCTTGTAATAGTCCTGTTATCCCAGTCAGTGTTTGGAGCACGGACTGGGGCTTGTATTGCAAGGTACTGACTGATGTGAAAATCACCCGTAGTTTAGAGCTTATTCTATCTGTCTCGGCTCCTGTAGCTTTAGAGTGGAAAGATGCCAGAAGGATCAAGCATGCCCGGAGTGGACGGCCCTCCCGGGTGCCCTCACAGTACCAAGGTAAATAACCCACAGCAGCTGGTGATATATGAAGGCACTTTTGAGCAGTTCCAACAGGAAAATAGTGCCAAGGGATTTGCCTCAAACAGTTTCATTAATCATCAAGACAAAGTTTGCTACACATGTGGATAATACATTTGAAGCCTTGTGTGTCTTTGTTGTTTTGTGATGCAGCTCATTAACATGTCAAATTCAAGTCAAAATGAATAAAAACCTGAACAATTATGCAGCTTATCACGACTGGAAAAACACACATTTACACAACGCTTTCATTCTAATGTTGTTCTTCTACAGGACATTTTAGTTGGGACAAATACCTTAAAGAGACAGGGGCCTCGAGCGCTCCCTCTTCTTGCTTCAGACAGGTGAGCAAGAGTTAAATGTGCACTCTCAACTCAAAACTATTTGTTAGCATATCTTCAACTCAGTTATTTCTCCACTGCTGTTAATATGTTGACACTCTCCAACTTGTCTGTCATCACCATCTAGAGCGTCACACCTCCACTAAACGAGTTCAAGGCCGGGATGAAGCTGGAGGCCCAGGACCCCCGAAACACTACGTCCACCTGCATCGCCACAGTGGTGGGCCTGACGGGCTCGCGGCTGCGGCTGCGCCTCGACGGGTCGGACAACAAGAACGACTTCTGGCGCCTCGTGGACTCCTCAGAGATCCAGCCAATCGGCAACTGTGAAAAGAGCGGAGGCATGCTGCAGCCACCGCTTGGTAACTAAGGACGCAGTGTCTCTTTTTCATTTTAGGTCCACTAGGTGTCAGTGACCGAAAAGTCAATGTGTCATGTTGTTGACTATAAATAACTTCCTGACACAACGTAGAAAACCTTTTATCTAGGTCATTTCCATATTAAAAACCCATGGGAAAAGACACAAACACTCGATATACACTCTACACTCCTATATATCTGTAGGGCTGCAACTAATTACTCTTTCATTATTTATTAATCTGCTAATTATTTTCTTGATTAATAATTGAGTCTAGTAAATGTCCAAATGTGCTAAAAACTCGATTTTAATTTCAAGTCAATTTAATTTCCTAAGATGTGTTGTTTTGACTGACCAGCAGTCCCAAACTCTAAAAGTATATTTAATGTACGGTAATACAAAACACAGAAAAGCATCACCATGTCCACATTTGAGAAGCTGGAACCAGAGGTTTGGCTTGAATAATGACCTGAAATAACAAATCAATCAATTATGAAAATGGTTGCAGGTAACTTGTATTCACTTGACAGAGTGATTATTTGTGTTCCAAATATCTGTTTCTTCAATCTCACTATGTTTATCATATAATATTTAGATTTTAAGATGTTGTACTAATGACAACTTTCTCCTTTACAGGCTTCCGTCTCAATGCGTCCTCTTGGCCCATGTTCCTTTTGAAAACACTAAATGGAGCTGAGATGGCGCCCTCGCGCATCTTTCACAAGGTACCTGTGCATGGCTCACAATCTCAATACACTAAAAACAACTTGCTGTCCCATATAAAGGGGAACACAAGCATTTTTATTCACTTATTCTTAGTTCTCTCTTAACAACAATTTACCAGCATTTAATAGATTTACCTGCACTTACCTGGTACAAATAAATGCACACATGCCAACTTCATACCTGACCCTGTCGTTCTCTTCGTGTTCCCCAGCAGGAGCCTCCCGCCCCGGAGCAGAACTCCTTCCAGGTGGGCATGAAGCTGGAGGCGGTTGACCGCAAAAATCCCCACTTCATCTGCCCGGCGACAGCTGGTGCGCTGCGTGGTGTGGAGGTGCTGGTCACCTTCGATGGTTGGCGGGGAGCCTTCGATTACTACTGCCGCTACGACTCGAGGGACATCTTCCCCGTGGGCTGGTGCGCCCTCACAGGGGACAACCTGCAGTCGCCTGGAACCAAAGGTCTGTATCTTTCAATAGATGGCTGGATGTTTTGTGACAAAGGGTGTTATATCTCAGCAAAAATAGTTTTCAATATATTGCTAACGAGGCTGAAATACACAAAACAGGTGGTTTTGAAGCGTAGGTTGGTAGTTTAGGGAGAATGATCCTTTAAAGCAGGGGTGTCAAACTCAAGGCCCGCGACTTCATTTCATGTGGCCCCACAAGAGCTTGCAAAGAATATAATATGTTTATTATATGGGTACATGCCGCTTTACAGAAGTACATTGCCCATAAACTACATGTCCCACAATGCATCTCAAATTAGACTTTTTTTCTGGGAATTTGACTTTTCTTTTTAAATCATTTTGTGACATGCACACTGAAGAGACTTGCAATTGTTTGCCCTAGACTTCTGCTTTCAGACGTAGTTAATTATGAAGTTATTACCCTAATAATCCAATGCAGAGGCAATAATGTCATATAATACATTATTTTATATATATTACATATTCATGTATTTATTCTTATATATAAAACTGGCCCTTTGAGTGCAACCATGATGCTAATGTGGCCGAGTTGAAATTGAGTTTGACACCCCTGCTTTAAAGACACAAACATTCATGGTCCACCTACTCATGGTTTTTACTTGTTGTCCTGATTGGATGTCTTTTTCTTAGGACAGTGAGAGTGAGAGAGTACAAAATGTGCTTGATTGACATGTCCTTGTCTCTCCAGATACAACTTGTACTTTTACTATTCCAATTGGTACGTTAAGATCAGCATTCACAGAAAAAGAACTACCTTCATAGGTTTCACCACCTTCATGAGCAGAGATCCAATCACTGTGGTTAACATGAAATACCTGTATTGGTGTGCAGGGAGGACACATTGTGATACCTCATGATCTAGCTTAGTGGAAGGAGCATTTTATCCCGTTGTCGCCTTCCTGCCTCCTCCTTGTATGGAGCTTTTTTTTTGGGGAAAAGTTTCCACAATCACCACTACTACTTTGGGATAACTATTGTTAGCTATTTGGTTGAGTTGCCTGGTAGCAAACTGCTCTCTGGCACGCAGTGATGCAGTGTATATGTGTAAGGCTTTTATTGTGAAGGTAAGAACGGATGGAGTGTAGTTGTGATAATAAAGATTCTGCTGTATTGGTTCAGACTACAGAGCCTTGTATTGCGGTTTTATTACTTTCATAATTAAGATGCATCCCAAGAGCTATTCTCCTTCTTTGTGTGCCATAAATCAAGCCTTTGTTTTCCTGTGAGATTGCAACCCTATGGCAGATAGGTCTGCATATTGTAAGCAAGGCTTACAGGGAACCAATTTAAATGCAGATGGTGTCATTATTCTACAGCCGTTAGATTGTGCAATCAGCATTTACTTCACGATGATAAGGTAAAGCACATTAAGGTGTCTAATGCTACTTTAAAATGAGATGAACTAGTATACGGAGTTGGACACACACATTCCAATAAGTTAGTTTATAAGACATTATCATATTTCATATTTTATATATGGAATTTGTAATTAGCATAGTTACATTGGCAGATCCATGACCTTTTTAAGTCAACAATATTATTTGTACACTTCCTTTTGATTGCATTCTAGTCAGTGTATTTTCAAAACTCATGCTGATATATTTTAAGACCAATTTGTGAAGAAGCACTTTAAAATCACTTTTGGTGCTTATTTTGTGGACAACCTTGAGTGGTATTTATTTGATTTGTTTTCCTTCTTTGCTTGTACATGTTTGCCACAATAGTGAGGCGCCTTCTTCAATATATTGAGCTGGAGTTCTGCTTTTCATAGTATTTATGGGTTTGTTTGGTGCAGCTGTGTGACGGAAGATCATCATCTGCCTGAAGGCATCATTAGCAACAATTGATCAAGTCATTAACATGAGTTTGCTATTTTTTATTTCTAATGCTCTCTGCGGATATAATTATAACTCTGTAGTGTTTGCAAACTCTGCTTCCAGTATCTAATAAAATGATGTCTAGTTTGTAAAAAGTTGCCGTGTGCACACCAGTCGTTTTCCCACTGTCAGTCTTTTCTCATTTAGCAAACAAGGACTTTTCTTTTCCCCAGTCAGTGTCTCTTAAAGCAGGAAGGTGCCATGAATAATGTCTCCTCACGAGGAAGCAATTTGTCATACAGGAAACGTAAAAGGAAGGAGTGGATACAGGGGTTATCAGTCAGAAGGTCAGCTGTACTCCTCAGTTAGAGTACATAGTATCTAAAGGAGTGGAAAAGGAAGGAGGGATGTAAGGGATGCAGGACATGCCTTTGTAGCCTTCTGGTGTCTTATGAAGGCCTGGCACCCCCCCAGTTGGCAGAGCCGGGCCCTGACGTGGTTGAAGAGCCCGGGTTTCCCTCCACAGGCCTCTCGCTGGCACCCTGGCTAACAGCTTCTGATTAGACACTTAGGAGGGAATTTAGTTAAGAGAGGGGACGGAAACCAAGAGAAAAGACAGACGTATGCCGTGAGAGGAGGATTGTTTACATTGTTAGCAGATGGTGGGAGGAGAGAAGAAGAAATAAAAAAAAAGGAGGAGCAAAGGCAGAGGAAGAGTGGGAGAAGAGGACAGGGCAGGAGGAGAGGGTGAATCTGAGGACAGCTGTGCAGACTACCACACACTTTTGACTTCTCCTTTGGGCACGAGAGGTGAGTAAAGATGAGTGGAATTACAGAAATGCTGTGATAGATTTGACGCTTTTCAGTAGATCTCTTCCTGTAGTGAGAAGCTGGAAACAGTTTGTGAACTCAATGAACTCGGTGCACTCACAGGGGAGAGAGAAAAAGGGTTTGCCTCGCGTTTGTTTGGCTGTATTTACAAGCACTGATCAATGAACATGTAACCTCGAGCTGGAACCTTTTAAACACATTAGCTAAGGTTCAACCAATCTGTTTAGGGTCAATCAGGTGTCTTGTTTTTCTCTCCCTTATGAAAAGTTGCAGTAGCCCGAGGACTGAGCTTTGCATTGATTGGTGGGCCCGTGTGAGAGTGTGTTTAATAAATAAAGCTCCTCGGGCCAAAGTCTGTGTTAATGTGTGTGGCTGCTCCACTCGTAAATCTGTTGGTCCAGGATGAATACCCATGCTTTTTAGGTGTGTGTGTGTGTGTGTGTGTGTGTGTGTGTGTGTGTGTGTGTGTGTGTGTGTGTGTGTGTACTGTGGTTGTTGTTTTAATGCACACATTCCTGGAGTTTGTCCAGCTGTGTTGGCTCATTTATTTGGCTATTTTGATGTATTTAAAGCAGGCCCGGCTCTAAATGATTTTTCCATGTGCATGTTCCCTCAGTGGTTAATGTGATTTGTGATTTGTGAAATGTTTCCCGTCAAGATAGGGAGGGTGTGTGTTCATGGGTGGGAGAAGATACATCTTAAGACCGTCTCTTAGCTGTCAGCAGCGTACTTCTTTAATAGGGTTTAGTCCTCAGGCGCTAAAGGCGTTCACACATTTCTTCTTATTTTCATTCCAGCAGGCGGTTGAAGGTATGCTAGAAAAAAAGATTTTCTATCTTTCAAACAGATGTTTTCCTTCACCTTTTAGCCTGTGTTCTTTCAGTTTTAGTTTTCCATCTGCGTTGTACTTGTTTTGGTAGTCATAGATCACAGTTTATTCAGGTAGTGTGTGTTTGTAAGATTTTTAAAATATAATACTGAACGAATATATGGTTTCCCACCAGATGTCCAGCATAGTACTTCTTTACATGTTGTGTTTTCTGTCCATCCAGAGCAATACAACCTAAACTAAATGCATACATAGATACCATCAGAGTGGAAAACATGTTTCTTTTCCGTTATGTAGATAAACCAACCTTTAGTATTGCCAGATAAATTACCATAATTACCTCAAGAAGTGTATTGATGTCTTACCGCAAAACAAAGTATCGCTGTAAGTGTTGCATCTATTATTTCCCCCTCCTTTAACCTGACTCCCATGAAGAGAAATTATATTGCAGAGAATTTCTCAAGAGTCTGACTTCTCTGACTTTATTTATATGCCGAAAAAAGGCCAAATAAACCCTTTGAGTTCACTGGCAGATTCAAATTCAAAGAATGAGCAATCTACAGGAGCGAAGTGGAGCATGCACCTAGTGATGTCACCTCTCACCCTCTCCTCTCCTCTGTGAAGCACTCTCACCGTCTGAGAGGAGTAGCTTTGTGACCTCTTGCTTATAACCACCAAGTAAGGAAATGGTGGACTTACTGCTTTAGCTCAGGTTTTGCATTGAACGGTGCTATATTTTGTAATAACTAAATGCTACAGATTATGAAATGAAGTTGTACATGTTTTAGTCTGCATTAGGCAGAAGTATTTGTATCCTAGGTGACTAATGCTAATACCTGATGAGCCACATGCATGGAGAGTGTATAATGTGTGTGCATGACACCACTTTCTTCTTGGTTGGCTGCAGCTAAAGTCAGCGGGGACTGTAGCCAACAGCGTAAAGGCTCCATGGATGAGTGAGCAGTCGGGTACATGACTCACACTGCTGTGTGTTGGTGTTAGGAGCTGCCATTCACATCACATAACCACATCATGTAGGTTTTAAATGACTTATTATGTGGAGAATATTTTGTTCTGGGATCACAAATGCTTTTAATGTGAAAATAACTACTCACTGTTCAAACATTATTACATTACTGTGCACCCCCTGTGATTAAATGGGTAGCCTGGAGCTGTAGTTGTTAATTATTTCACTGTTAAGCCACAGCTTTTTACTCATCTCCCCTTCTTTCTGTGTATTTGTCCATCTCTGCCCGTGCACTAGTGTTGCCTAAGAGCCTCGGGCCATTGACAGACGGGAGTGTGGAGAGCCCGGCCATGCACCCCCCGCCCACAGTGGGCAGGCCTCCAGGTCAGAGAGGACGAAAGCCAGGCCGCAGGAAAACCAAAGTGACGGCGCTGTGGAGCCAGAAGGGCCCGGCGCTGGGGCCGCAGAGCCTCCAGCCTGTCAAAGTCCTGGAGCCCATCAAGATCCCCAAGAAGAGAGGGCCCAAGCCTGGCAGTAAGGTAGGCATGGGGGGGTGAACCATCAGGGACAGACGGTTATCTTTATTGATCATGGCATGGTCAGTTTATCTTGATTTAAAAAACACATTTATTGCATTTAAATAAATGATGTCCATCTAGTCCTGCAGATAGCTTTGGTTTATATTCTCAGGTTTTGTGGTTTCTGTGCATACGTTTCCGCCTTTTCCCCGATACACCGACGTCAAAGCTAGACTTTTTACTTGATTCTGATAGGACCACGTCTGTTCAAAGTGAGGTCTGTGGATTATTGACATTTGTTTAAGAGATTATAAAAACATGGTCATTTTTCAATGTGGTGATGGCATACATTCCATTCTGCTGTATTCAAGTGGGGTGCAGACATCTCAGGGCAACATTGTCAAAATAAAGGGACTCAAAACCAACTACTTTATGTATTTGTTTCTACAGAGCTTAATATTGGAGGTAGAATAAAATGAGTTGAGGGAACCAAAGACTGACTGATGTTTGAAAAGGATTGCTTATTTCTGTGATCATGCTATCTTCTGATGGGCCTCTGTTCAACATGTCTGACCTTGCGTCATTGTGTAGTATCCCAGCTTTAAAGTCACCCCACTTGACTCTTTGGCTCTTCTTTTGTTTTTCAGCTGGGCTGGGCGAAGAGAGCAGGCTGGTTGGAAGATGCCATGGCGGGCCCAGGAAGGCCAGTGACGGGCCCCGGGAGAACCAGGGGCCGCCTGCCTGCTAACTGGGCCCAGAGGATCGCTCTGCAGACTCAGTCCGAAGAACCCGTCAAAATCCCAAAGAAAAGAGGGCCCAAGCCGGGCAGCAAGGTACACACACACTGAAACACAGAATATCAAAAAGAGATATTTATTCTTGAAAACACTCATTAGCATTTCAGGAGTTAGCAGGATGTGTTTACCAGTGACAGTTTATTAGTCATTTAAAAGTCTCTTTGGATATTTTATTATCTCCTGCTTTCCTCTTTGTTGTTACCTTACCTTTGTTGTTACCTTTTCTACCAATAAGCCTAGCGAGCCCCTTTAGGGAATATGTTTCAAAATCCTAAGCACATTTTTAAAAGGGTGGATCAAACTTATTGGTTGTGTGTTAGATTAAAAAGCGTGAAGGCATCTTGTTTGCCACCTTTTTTCCAGTTAAAGCAGATTGAGCTGGTTTCCATTTTAAAGGCAACAATATATTATTACAAAAACAAAGCGGCTGCCCACAACAAATGTTTCATGCTGGCAAAACAGGCAGCCTCGCTCATCAGGCTCAAATAATGCACTGAAGACAGATTAATGGAGTCATGACTTTCCTTTCCTTTTGATCTTTCTTTAGTTTACTGACAAAACACCATGTCACATTCACCGTAGGCCCTTTGTTTTGAAATGATGCTATAAAATGAGCTATTAAAGACAT
This sequence comes from Harpagifer antarcticus, assembly GCA_902827135.1. Lineage (NCBI taxonomy): Eukaryota > Metazoa > Chordata > Actinopteri > Perciformes > Harpagiferidae > Harpagifer > Harpagifer antarcticus. The sequence continues at coordinate 118,075 of CADEHL010000976.1, forward strand.
TACACAGATGTACAGATGGTATCAAACCAGCAAAAACCCAAATGTTATGTAAATGTCTTTGTTTGTATCCAGAGGAAACCCCGGGTGGTCCCTAATCCGGTCCCCACGTCTCCCACCACCAGCACCCCAGAGCCCGACACCAGCACTGTGCCTCTGGACAACGCCACCATCCCCAACTCTGCACTACAGGCCCCCACAGGTACGCAACACCCACACACCTGGACATAGTGCATATTATTATGTATGCCCGGGGTGTCCTGGCTGTTTGTAAAGCTGTCACTCACAAATAGCAGTGAGTATATGTAAAAGCAAGGTTTAAAATACACAAAGTGGTCGCTTTATTTATTCAAAGTTGTAGAAGTTGCGAGAAAGTACAGACAAACAACTGCATTTTTTGATTATACAACATGTCATTTATTAACACAGATGAAAAACTAGAGGGACAACCGTTGCTATGTTACTCTGAACATTCTGTTTCCATAGTAACAAACTGACACGTCCAACGGTTTACTATGTGAGTGTGATTGTAAAACGCCACATAACTTGATTCAAAATGTTTAACCACAGACTATGTAGAGTTGTCTTATGAATAATAAAATAATTAATAGTAATAATAATACATTTCATTTATATAGCACACTTTAAAAACAACGTCATCTCAAGGTGCTTCACAATGCTATGAGGAGAAAATATAAAGTTATCCAAAGAGCATATTGAATAAAATATGGTAATATATAAAAAAGGCATAAAAGGTTAGAATTAAAATAAAGGACAGTTGTTAAAATGCGTCGTGGAACAAGTCACATAACCTTCATCATTGACTCTTCTGCTTTGTGCTTCCCTGCACAGTTTGTGTGTACCTTAACAAGTACGGCAAAGCAGGCCCCCATCTGGACCCGCGGCGTATACAGCAGCTCCCGGATCACTTTGGGCCGGGCCGGGCCTCCTCGGTCCTCCAGCAGTGTGTTCAGGCCTGCGTGGACTCGGCGCACAACCAGGGCACCGTCTTCTCCTGCCTCAAGTCTGGGCACGGGGGGGAAGTCATTTCAGGTGGGGATCAAACTCTCAATTTAATAAAGAATATCATTTTTCTCTCTCACTCTCCTGCTTCTAGAAATAGTCCCTATGGAAAAAGGCCTAATTGTTTACTGTTTTAAATTGTGGTTATCCCATCTTTGTTTAATTACCTGAAGTTAGTCAAATATCCCGCACCTAAATACAACCAGAGCAGATGGAGCATTTTGTTCCGTCGTCATTGTTTGTTGAGGTCTGAAAGAAATGTAAAGCTCACACTCACATCAGCATGTTTCTTTTAACAATTTGTTTCATGTAAAACAAAACGTTTTCAGCATTTTCTTTCAGTTAGTTGAAGTCAAATGTCCTTGTTAAGTTAATCAAATGTAGTCACAGTTAACAACATCCTGTTTAGCTTTTGTTGACTTAAGTTAAGTAAGTTGCAAAGACGCAACAAAACGTTTGCATTAAAAAAAACTAAATATGTATCAGCACTTAAGCCTGTTGATGTAGTCTCAGTTTGTATTTACTGCTGTCTCATCATTGCCTTGCTTCATTCTTGTAACAAAAGGTCATGAACATATGTCGTCATAGTTCTCGTTAACTAAATGAATACTGCTGATCCTCTTTCCCTGTGCAGCTTACTTTGAGAAGAAGCAGCACACCCTGACCCTTCCCACGGTCAGCAGCGTCACCTACGTCCTCCGCTTCCTGGAGAAACTCTGCCACAACCTGCACTGCGACGCTCTGTTTGGCAGCCAGCCTGTGGCCAGAGGAGGCCTGCACTACGACACACACACACACACCGCCGGTCAGTGCACTGCTCGCTCGTCGTGACTTTACACACACATCATTTCATTTACAGCAGCTTTGTTGAGAATGTTGTCGTCATTTATGGAAACAGATCAGATACCTGGAGCAACAGTTTTATTATGCTGTAAACACATTTTCCAGATTGTTAGTGTACATGTTGTTAAAGTTGACAAGAATATCAGAATAAAACTGTTGTAGACAAAATAATTATTCTTCTCTAAAAGACGTTGAGGCACCCTAAGTGTTTGTAAGTTCTTAAAAAACACAAACTCCCTGAAGAAAAAATAAACTATCGCCTGCCTCACTCATGGGGAGTTGTTGGCAGTAACCTTCTAAGACACAAATCCTGTAAATACTTGAGGGAGAGGCACCATGTGACCCCCCCCCCCCCCCCCCCCCGAGTGTCTGCACAGTATGTTCTACACTGCTCCACAAAAGGCACAACGTGTCTGCCATGCCTAGAATTTAGATAAGATGAATAAGACATAAAGTACCAGTTATTTACAAGTGTGCTCACAAAGAGGTTCTTTATTGGAGTAGAGAAAACAAGGTTGCAATTAATATGCTGTTGATTGCCATAATGCTTGTTTGTCATACATTCTGTAGTACTAGTGTGATCATGTTGATGGTTAAACTGTTACAGTGTGTCTTCTTGCTGATGTGTATTTGTCATCTATGTAATTCATGAACAATGCTTGAACATGTAAAGGCCCTGACATACCGAGCCGATTTCGGCCGTCGGTAGATGTCTGGCCGTCGATGAGCGCCCTGCCGCCCGACTCAGATTGGTGTGTCCGGCACCGTCGTGTCTTTTCGGCCGTGCCGACGGCTTCCGATTCAACATGTTGAATCGGGAGGTTGTCGGCAAAATAAATCACTCTGATTGGCTGTTCAGCTTAGCGAATCAGTGCATGAGAAGCAAAACAGAAGTGAAGAAGGCACACACTGACGGCTATTATTTTTCATTTTCCAGTACCGCACTAAACATGTTTTCGATGGACAAGAGTGAAAATGGAACGGACGCTATTTGTTGTTTGTATACATCGGACGCTATTTGTTGTTTGTATACATCACGCAGTCTGTCTTCCGGTTGCCTCTTTTGAATGACGAATACACACTACCGCCGCCTGCTGGTAAGGAGAGTTATTGCTACTCACGCTTGCGCAGTGCGTACGTGCTACTTGGCCGTCGGCTGAAGTCTTTGCGGTGTGTTCCAGTGTGACTTTTTGGCCAAGACTTAGGAGACGTGAGGCGACACAACAATCGGGTCCATCGGGACGTGTTCTTTGGTGTCAGTTTGGTGTGTCAGGGCCTTTACATGTCAAAGTATTCATTGACAGACTAAATTCCCTCTTGTTCCATATTTCTGTACCAAAAATAGAAACATTTGTGTTTTTTACACTGCCATCATATCATATGAAATGTGTTCCACCTTTGTCCTTTCTAAATGTTTCACACATGGCTCTATATTCTTTAGAGAGGAGGAGTTTTGGGGACAGCCTAACGACGGGCCCGGGTCGAGGCACTAAGCGCTTCCTCCAGGACTTCAACAGCCCTCTTCCTCAGAAACTGCCCAAAACCCCCCGGCACTCCACTGATGGTATGTCATTTTTTTATTGTCATGCATTTTCCTTAATATCCACCCTGGGCCTCATTCCTGCCACACATAGCTACTGAAGATCTTCAAAGATGGAAACTTTCCACGGGAATTAACTGGGAATTTTCTAAATTAAAGGTTGGCTCTTCGTAGGGAACTTAAATATAGTTGGGGAAAGTATATTTGAGCATAATCTTGACTAAAACAAACAGATGCCATTCAAGTACACTTGAATATCCATGCCATTCCTCAATCACATGCACATAGCACACTGCTTACTGCATGGCTATTGAGACCACACCCCCTACAGGCACTGTGCATTCCTCCATCACACGTGATTTCTAGAAGACTGGATCACACTTTTGAGCCCAAAGCACAAGACAAATGAAGCCACACATTTGAGCCTGTGGACTACACAAAGTGAAGTAAGTTTTGATGATATTATGGGGTAATATATTTATTTAATGTTTAAATCACATACAAATGTATTCATCTAGTACAGTGTTTCTCAAGCTTTTTCAAACCACGGACCGTTTAACCAATAAAAAAAAACACTCGCGGACCACCTGACTCCCCAAATATCCAAAAACACATCGTTTTTCTAGAACAGATTACAAATCGCCTGAAAATTGTACAAGCAAGTGGCAACATGTGTGACGAAGGTGTTGCCTGGGCCATATCATGCAATCGAAAGTGAAACTTAAGCTCGCTCGCGGAGATATTCCCGCGAGAGTGCGGAAAACTTAAATGTATTTATTTACTTCAAATATGGAATATTTCCAAAATTCCCCAGCTTAACTTCCCATGGAAACGTACCGGAAATGTGCCGCCCCTTTGCAAGACAAAAAACGATGTTTGTGCCACACAGTTGTAGTTATTGCTTCTTTGCTTCTTTAATCAGTTGCTATAAAGTCTAATGCTGCACCGCCTTTTATGTGGGACATTTACTTCTAATAATCGACTGCTCCGAGTTGCCTAGTAAAGCCTTATGTAATCATATAAAAGGCGGCAGTAAATCAGAAGAAGCTTTTGGCTCAGGAGCGAGTCGTGTTACGTTCTGGGCCGGAGGTTAATCATTTCATCTTCTTCCGATTTCCTTAGATTTTAATTAAGTTAATGGAACATTAAACGGGATTTATGTAAAAGAGTTCCCTTAAAAGGCTCTTCCACTTCTCCAGAACAAACTCAAATCAATGTTATACTTCCCTACAGTTCCAGGCATTTCTCTGTGATCGATATCATGAGAATAAGGCCCATTGTAGCTTTTAAATCACTGTGTTGTTAGATTTTATTATTTTGTGTCCGCGCCAGCATAATGTGTCCGCCCTGTCCCATCCCTGACATCTCAAAAAGGTCTTGAGGGATTTTGTCCCTTGAGTCTAATTAGACTAAGTGATGAACAAATGTTATTCTGATGTTCAAAGGTCGAGTCAAATGTGAACTCAAAAAATAACTCTAATTATGCCAAAATCTGACACAAATGTCTAATGGGAGACAATTAAATGATGACATTTTATTTCCCGAAGGTCACTATGATACCATCATCATTTTTAACATAGAGGTTATTAAGTGTACGTGCACATCTTGAAACTGTTTCGATTATACATTTCTTCTTCTGCTGCTGCCAAGTTGATTATTTGTGTGAAAAACCCACTTTTAGGAATGTTATCTTTTCTGGATGGACATACACCCATATCTGAAGCATTGTCCACCGTCACGGCTACAGCTGATGATGTTCTTTAAGCTTTATTAGCCAAGCACATTTGGACCCAGAGGTACTTTTGGTATGAGTCCACCCTTGTTCACTTCCTCTCCCTGGACGACAAGCAGAACATTGAGCTGCTGTTCAATGGTTGTTCTGATATAGAGCTCCGAGAGAGAGTTGTTTTGTACGTCTGCAAAAATAATAAAGTAGAGACAGGATGTTCCTCCATGGAAATGTTTTTCTTTTTTTTATGGTTTTGCACAATTTGAAAATAGATATAACAAATGATAAACATTGCAGGAAGAGGCAAAATACCCGGCTACTTAAATAATGTTAAAAATCACAATTTGATATAGAACTCAAGATCAATGTTCAAATAATTGCATAAATGTATTAAAAAGGCAAACTTAAGAACAAACATACTATACTAAAACTTCAAATAAGTAATACACATGTAAAAAAGAAAAGAAAGGAAAGTCATACACCTTCAGCAAAAAATCTACTCATTTTAATAACGTCTTAATATAAACGTTGTAGTAATCTGGACACACAGTGATGTAAACTGCAACTTCAGAGGTCTGGTGTTTTAGGCTGGTGGCCCCTTTTGTTGTGATAGTGCCCCGTTTAAACCTTTATGTGTTCATTTGATCTCACTGTGACTCTTCTGTGTCCCCAGGTGAGTCCTTCATGGAGAACAGCGTTGGATCATCAGAGCACTTAAAGAAGAGCCCTCTCTCTCCAAACTCCACGGTACAAACGCCCGGCCTGCGGTCTCCCTCCAAGCTGCTGCTTCACAACAACTCTACAGGTAGGAAGAGAGACGCCGATTCAGGAGCAATAGTCGCTGTTGAACACCATTTGAGTTCTTCAGTGCAGCGGTTGTATCGCTCCGAATGATACGACCACACCAAACATAGTCCTGGTATTTACAACAAAAAAGCAGGAGACTTGAAAGATGAGTTTGAAGGCTGTCACACACCAAATAAATACAAACATAATGAAATATTCAAAGGATTTCACAACGCTGCAAAGTTAACCCAGCAACACTTGCAAACGAGGTAAACTGTTGAAATATGGCAGCCATGCTACAAAATAATTGACAGCATTGTGCTCGTATTGAATTCGTCAACATTGCACTTTGCCGGATGACGACACTGCATTTTATGGTGGATTCCTCTACTTGGCCCCTCTGCTGCGTCGCTGGACAGACCCTATAGAAATGAAACGGGGGGCTGCGTATATGCGCCCTGTCCAAAAATCCTAAAATCAGACTGAACTGTAAGTAGGCTTTAACCAATACAGTTTTTGGGGCTGATAATACTGCACCTTAACATTTGTGTCTCATCTTCATAGGAGGTGACTAATAGTAATAACATTTTGTTGCTGCAAGAGTTGTATCTTTACAAGATGAATTACCCTTTTGGATTATAAGCTTGCAGAGCAGCTAGAATTACATGTATTACTATATTTTTTAGATAAAGGTATATATGGATAATATAGTGAGTAACAGTGGATTTTTCAGTTTATATACAATTCTGTGACATGTAGAGTTGGCATTTACAGTTCAGGCCATTCATTTTGTTAATAGTCATTTTCAGTTTGCTCTTTTGTACTTTCAGGCTCAGGCAGTTTTCGGGAGAGCCCCAGGCCGAGCGGTCAGGACCCCAACCTGTGGACCGTGGAGGAAGTGATGCAGTACATCAGAGAGATCGACCCAGTGCTAGCACCACATGCTGACCTCTTCAGAAAACATGTATGTATTCTCTCATAACTTAAAAAAAACCGATATATTTAGTTTTAGTTTTATTATACCAGTCATTGATGTTGGTTCGTACATTAGCACAACTTAACTTTCTCTTTGTTAAATAATGAAAATGCCCCCCTCTCTGCTGCAGGAGATTGACGGCAAAGCACTCCTGTTGCTCCGCAGCGACATGATGATGAAGTACATGGGCTTAAAGCTCGGCCCCTCTCTAAAACTCCTCTTCCACATCGACAAACTCAAACGGGGTTGAGGCGGTCAGCTGACCAGCTCCCAAAGGACTGAATCATCCTGTTCTAGGATCAGTATATCATGCACTTCCTATACTGACCATTTACATGTAGCAAGCTTCATCACACGATAGGGCTGCACGATATTGAAAAAAACTGACATTGCGGTTTTTTGTTCCCCTGCGATATATATTGCGTTTTTTTTAGCCTGTTAAGCCCCAAGGTCCCGGCGGGTACTTTACTTTTTTTTTCACTACACTGTGTCTCAGGGGATCTTAATATTTAAGAACCTATTAATGTGTTATTCCAGATTAACGGAAACTAACTGACGATACAAACCATTTCTACAAAAACAAAACACAAGTCTCATAAGAAGCATCTAAATGACCCCTGAGCGAAAAATGCTCACGGACTTTGGCACAGAACTCAAGATAAAAGATACCCTTATTACTTATCGTAGCTGCACATACAAGATATCCGATTAAAGCTGAGGTTCCACAGATTATTTAGGTATTTGGTATCATCACTGAGTGATCCGGACTCGCGACAGGGGAAGCAAACACAGACATCACAACACGTACCTTTACGGAGCTTCTAGGGAGATCGTCTCGCCGTAGCTGTCAATCTGATCAAAAGACGTGTTCAATGGAATTAAAACGGGAAGAAACGCGGCTGTATCGGTTGATCCATAGGTTTTTAACATCTCTGTATAAAAAAATGATTTCATTTATAATCCATAATTCCATTTTTATGTAAAAATCGCAGAGCAAACGTTAGCTGCTAATGGTAGCCACCAGAGTGGCTGCTGCTTCCGGTCTTGGCTATGCGGAAGTCTAATACACATTACCAAATAAGGAGTGAGAGTGACGCGTAGCCAAAACCGGAATCTGCATACACTCTGGTGGCTACCATTAGCAGCTAACTTTTGTGCTCCGATTTTTACATAAAAATTGAATTATGGATTATAAACAATTGCTTCAAAGCCACAGATACATTATTAACCTATGGATCAACCGATTCAGCCGGGTTTTTTCTCGTTTTAATGCCATTGAACACGTCTTTTGATCAGATTGACAGCTACAGTGAGACGATCTCCCTAGAAGCTCCATAAAGGTACGTGTTGTGATGTCTGTGTTTGCTTCCCCTGTCGCGAGATCGGATCGCTTAGATACTATACTTAAATAATCTGTGGAGTCTCAACTTTAATCGGATTTATTGTATGTGCAGTTTCGATAAGTAATAAGGGTATCTTTATTTTGAATTCTGTGCTAAAGTGCGTTAACATTTAAAAAAAAAAAATGAATAAAACCGCACGTCCCTGCGGTGTGAATATCGCGGTTATCGCCATGACACGGTATATCGTTCAGCCCTATCACACGACCATATCTGGTATTACAAACCCTGTACTGACCTCATCCAATGAGGAATGTTTATTTTGTGTTGCACAATCCAGCCTTAAGCAGCATGGGATACGTAGAATCACACACTTGTCCGCCATCTGTTTCACATTTCAGTTTAACTTGAAAAGTCCTCTGTGGCCATGTTAACTGTACAAGTTGTTTGGGCCATTTTCTATAATGTTACATTTTATTCTGAACATTTCATATTTTGTACTTCATGGATTTATCAACTTTAATTGTTGCCTTTTTCAACGGTTTGTGTCAGAAATGATAAAAGGAAGACAAGAAAAAACGATATTCATCCCAATAGTTGGGAATGCTTATGGTTAACTCCTCAATTTGAGGAACAATTTTGCAACCAATGTTATAGAAGTAAAAAAAAAACACTATTCTGAAAATACTGCCATGAAGAAATCTGTGTATTAATTCTTATTCTGGATGTTGTTTACGATGCCTTGTCTTGTCTTTGTTATTTGTACTTTTTTAATTTTTATACTATATTATTAGAGTTCCTACATGGAGAGCCCTATCATGCTTAACATTGTTCAATAAATATATAATAATTCAAATCTTTGTTCATTTCATCTAGTTTATTTGTTCTGCAGAGCCACTATTTGTGATAACATTTAGTTTACACTTTATTGTTTACAGTAGAGAAATTGATCACGTCATTTTATTTATTACTACAGTGTTATATTCGTCCTTTTTGTCCCGAGGCAAACTGATTATATGCCTCATACACATGTGGTGTTAAACGTCTGGTCTTGTAAGTCTGATCTTGTAAGGCTTTAAAATGTATATGGCTTTAATTCTGAGATATTAAATTCTGAACTACAATTAGAAGAACTGTCAATTTAGTGCCAACTATATTGCATGTAGTTCCAATCGCTCACCAGCAGGGGGCACCACAGCCTCGTGTATCTCTTGCCAGTCGTGTCTCCTTGCTGTTTCTACTCGCTGATGCACTGCCATGGGTGGCCATATCTCCATCTGGTACACTCTGCATGATCATCTGAGAGATATTTTAACATCGCGTTAAGAATCCTTATCTTGTTGTTGCTCTTTTGTTCGCATTTCTCCTGAATTGCTTTCTAGTAATTTCATGTATTTTCCACGAGTTGAAACCCCTCTGTTCTCTGATTATGTCAGCCTATTGTCCATGCTGTTTCTGGTAAATATTGCTGTCATTGTTCCTGTCAGTACATGAGTGGGCTAATAGGCTTGTGGGCGGAAAAAAATGACTTGTGTGTACTGAAGCGACTCGGCATTAAACTGAAAATCTTACCACATCCTCCGAGTGAAAACAGTAAAACGTCTCGCCCAAATGCAGGGACCAAACCCAGTGCTTCTAACTGACATGGATGAGTATGAATGCACTTGTCTGTGTGCGAGCATATGACACACTCACAATCTGTGCTGTGTTTGTGTGTTCTGCTCAGGCACATGTGACAGGCGCACAGCTCGTGGCTGATGCCTGTGTTGTTGATGTGTAGGCCTAATGGTAGCCAACGTGTTGTGCGTGAAGCCCGCGCTATTTATAGAAATAACAGCTCATTGTGCTGCATATTGTGTTTGTGAAAGGAGCTTTTGCTTAGGCATCTAACACTATAGTGTGATTTCTATCAGGGGCCATTCTTGTGTGGCTGATAAGGCAGCAGGCCTGTTAGTATTGTATATTCAACATGACTGTTCTCTGAGTGATAGATTATTTGTGTTGTTATGACACACAGTGGTACTGGGTACTTTGGGGGAATTCTCCCCTTGATATTTACCAACAATGCTGAGCACTCATCTGCATCCACTGTCTTCGCCCCAGTAGCCGTACAGCATGTCGAGCAGAGACAGTTTCGGTATTAAATGGAGGTTTTGCGGACCTGCAGATCAGTCATAACTGAGAAAAAACGACTTTCTTAGGTCCTGATTTCTGCAGAATTCATTCCTTCCCATAACGTGACACCTGAAGCTGCGGTGTTATGCAGGGAAATACCGTTTTGTCTGCAGAACCATCCTGGCATTTTGCACTCTGCAGGAAAGTGTGGGCACAGTTTAGGAGAAGCAATAGAAACATAAGATTCTCGCCAGCCACTTTATCTCCAGATCTCACCAGAATACCCAGCATGCCTTTGGGCTGACAGTTGAGTTGCCTTGGGGTGAGGACCCTGCTGGCCTCGTGCCTCGGAGCACAACATGGTGTCTTTTAATTTCTTTGTCAGGTTGCTCTTTTGATGAGGATAGTACAGCATTGTGAGGACCACACTGTTACTCCGGATATAATCAAACTGTTACTGTAAGGTTTATTTATTTATTTGTATTCTTTTATATATTATAATAGACGTTAACTCTAGTGAGTTCCACACAACATTTTGGACTACATTATATTGTATTTGTCACCAGTAGAACTAAGCATCTACTGCTTCACATAACCAAATAATGAGGAATTGAAAAATGAAAAGCCTAACATCTCAGGGAAAGCCACCTTTAACCCCAAAATATGTTTTGATATCCTCATAACACTGACAGCTATGTCTAGCTACATATTTTTAGAAATTCTTATATCATTACCTTGTATAAATGAGGCTGCTGACCTGCTCTGCTTGCTTGTCTCCAGAGCCTTTTGACTGGGAGATAATATCTGCTAAGACAGTTGTCTTGACAGCCCTCACCCCAACACGCTCACCCAGCCAGCCTCGTGCCTACAGATGGTGTGGGCCGGATAATGTCAGGATTTTCCTACCAGGAAAATGTTGGTCACACGACAGCACGGGTATTATCTATCCACGAGTGCAGAGAAATATGCACGGATCACATATAAACACATCAAAACTAAATACATGGATGAATATGACATGCATCCTTGGCATTAACACGTTGATATTAGAATATATGGATATTTCCCCGGCTGCAGGATAACACAAAGCCTCACAAGAACTGCTCTCTTGTATTAATTCCACCCCCAGCCTATAGCCTGTTACTCTGTCTTTGGTAGCATGTGCTTGCCACTGTCACCAGATTAGCACGCAGGCTTAAAACCCCGCTCACAAAGACACTGTGTACTGAACATGGTCTGTGCTAATACTGTTTCCCATTATTCCAAGCTACAAACCTGTAACTCTCCCCACAGTATATCCCTGCTCACAATAAACCAGGGCAAATCAAATTGTCAGTACAAGAGGTGAGCGCAATAACACGAACCTGAATGTTATTAAGACTGCCAGATTCACCTCTACATTATTGACGTGTACAGTGTCATGGCAAATATATCTTGCTGACACAGTAGCAACGAAATGTAAGCTTCAAATGGGTTACATTTACTTTGAATTGATTTACATTGCACACGTTTTGTTATTATCTCTTAAAACTGAGAGTTTATTTGATCTAATTTATATGACTCAATCAGTTACAATTGCATGATTTCCATCTGCTAATCCTTGCAGTTGAAAAAGTAACATATTAAAAGAGGTTTGTGTTACAAGTTCATCTCTCCTGGGTATGTGCTGGCACAAAGGTTAACTTTGTGCCACTGTTGCGAAACCGCAGCTCTGCTCAGTTTGGCTCCACTGTGCAAATCACACAACCCTTAAATATTTACCAGCGTTAGACATTGTTGGGACACCTCGATGTGTTTGAGCCGGCTCGACGGAGAAGTGTCAGCTGTGTGCAGGAAAATAAATTATTTACACCCCCTCCTTCTACTTCAAAGCGCTGGCAAACCATTCAACCTCAGATTTGGGGAGGGGGGCTGGAGGAGGAGTTGCCAGTCACTAAGCAACCTGTGTGTCACCTGCCCCGACATGCCAAAATCAGCAACTCACCTCTGGAGACTGCATTCACGAGGAGGTACATGGCGGCATTTAAAGCCTCCTCAGCAGGATTTCATATGGAAAACCAAACAATTACAGAGCCGCTGCTAAAATATGCTGAGAAAAGAGTGTGATGTGTTTATAAGGTTTTTCCCTTGTGTGAAAACAGGGAAAGTTGCTTAGAAGATGCTGAGCTTTACTAAAAAGCCCCGGAGCAGAATCACGCAGTGCAACAACTGATGTTTTCCAAGCCGGTTGCATTCACATACCTTTTTATTTGATAGTGCTTTATGATGGGAAGATGAGGCTAAGGGAGGGAAGTCAGATGGAGAAACGAGGCAACTGTTCAGCGAGAAAATCAGGAAGTTCGGCATGAGCAACGTGACCACTGGATGAACCCTGCCCTGAGGGAGCTGATGTTTATTTGCCCCCTGTCAGCACACATATACTCATACACCACTACACATACAAACGTTCACATGGTTATGACAAAACGTTCCAAAAACCTCCAAACTCTCTTGTTAAAGCAGACAAGCTCAAACTTGTACCCTCTTCACACAATGAGATGGAAACATGCACCTTGTTGTCAATAAATAACTCATCTTGGAAAGTTTTCCTCTCACCATCAGGTCATTCTTTACAGTTATTCACACTTGGGGATTCTTGATCTTTTCTTTTGCCTCTCAGAAATAGCACACAGTTCAGTCTCACTCTTCAGTTTCAAGATGACACATTTCCAGCACATCTTTAGTATGTAGTCATTTCCAAATGTACTAATTTGATTTTAAATAATGGATCCACCGTTATCTACCTGGATAATGTAGGTGTAAGGATCGCATTGATCAGAGATCCATGAATCCTTTATCTCGCCCTGACTCCACACTGATATTGAGGTATCCCTGTTAGCCTGTTTGATCAGGTTGTGTGCGGATGTGTGTGTGCATTTGAAGACCTGGCCATGCGTGACAACACCAAAATGACCACCTATCCATCACTGGTGCTAAGGCCCGAGTTACCACGAGCTCAGGCATCGCACCAGCTGGACAAAAAACCAGTAGACAGCGCTCAATGCATAGACTAATACAGTTCAGAAAAGAGGAGTTACCTAGAATGCATTTAGCATACCTCGCTTGATGTTTTATTGAAGGGTTTTAAATGGAATCATAAAAGTGTTGTGGGAAAAACCCACCACCTAATTTCTAAATCGTAAACCAGGGAGATCCTAACATTCTCTCTCGGCATCTCGGTATTTCTTGTCACTTTCACTTTGCCTCTCTTTCAGAATGTGGCTTTTGGTCTCTGACTTATATGGAGAAACCGGCAAGCTGCCACAGGAAGACAGTGTTGCATTGAGCAGTTGATGTGGGTGGGCTGAAAAACAAGAGAGTAAGAAGAGCAGAAGTAACTGTAAACGTCTCCGAGTGTCCCACCCTGCTTAGCATGCGTCTAGACTGGCCTATGTGAGGCGGGCGGCAGTCATAACAAGGGATTGGGAGAGCAAACAAGGCTGTTTAGCAAAGTTAACCATTCGTCTATGGAGTCACAATCAAGAAAACAAAACCTCTGCATTTAATTGAGGCTAAACAAGGAGCTCCCAGTGCACCGTACAATTATGAGATATTTGAGGCGACAGAGTTCTGACAGCGTGCCAACATGCCCCATGTGCCACACACCAGAAGACCATCTCACCAGATTGGCACTGGGCAATGGACCTGCAACCGTTACTAAGCAGTGTGCCAAGGCTGTTGGCCTACTTATGAGCCATTCTCTTGACAGTGCAAAGCCAAGAAAATCCACACACACACCCTTAAGCTAGTTACTTGAAACAAGCCCACATTCAAGCCCTGGTATTTCAGTTTGGATCATCCATCATGCCGCGTTTCCAATTGAGCACATCACACAATTGGATAAATTAAGAGTTGAGGCTGTTTTAAGGGCAGAGTCGACTCAAAAATTGAGCAATAAGTATTTCCTATTTCTAGCCGTGCTCTCATTTTCCCCTCGTTACTCACTAAAGATGCCTTTGTTGACAATGTGAAAAGCTAGACACGGTGATGACGTTCCCAACATGACCTCAATCAAGCATTTTCATAGCCCACAGGCACATAACAATCCAACTAAGTCATCCACCACATAGATTCTCTTTACCCTCATTTCATAATGAATGCAATTATATGAACACAATTATTTTTTCTCCTTCAAATATCTGTAGCTGAGACTGGAGTTTTTTCTGAATTTGAATTACAGTATTATTATTTAAAGCCAATTCTCTGACCATTCACTGGGGGAGAAGGGAAAAGCAGCACTGTCTTTGAGTCAGGGCTTACAAGCTTTAAGTCAGTTAAACCCCCATCAAGGTAGGCATTCTTTGGTCATTTCACCTCCCCCACCCACACACACACTCTTTACACACAGAAAAAGAAACAAATGTTTGTGGTGCTGTAGAGGAACCAGTGTTATTCAAATCCTGCTTTTGTGAGCCCACCAACCTTTAAATGAATATCTTGCCATTAAACCGGCTATCTTGCAACATATAATGTCAGCGCATGGCATTTGCTTAGATAAGCAGCAGGATAAAATGTTGTAAACATATATGACTGTTTTTACCCGAGAGGTCATCTAAGATGTGACATATAATACAGCTTGCTAACCGTCAGTCATTATCGCTGTGTGTCAATCACGTTCCTATCAGTGACATTAATAGTGGAAATAACAAGTTAAGGAAAATATATTGGAACACCGGGAGATGTGGAGTAGATATATATATATATCCTTTTCAAATAGCATTAATATTGTAGCTGTATAAACATTTCCCTAGAAAGAAACTGAGGTTTCCCTTCAGCCGCAGGTTAACTTAAGCACTTAGCTAGCGCTCCACTGCCCGGGGGAAGAACTGTGCAATGAATGGAAAAGCAGGCCACATTTCTATCCAGGCCATCTTTATTGATCCTCAAACCCCCTTCACAGAGACCATCCCCCCATCTTGACCACAAAAAAAGGGGACAATATAAACAACCAATAAATAAGAATCTGCGCGATTAAGGCGGTTCTACATCTCCAATAGAACACAACAGTGTGGACATGTTGGAGTTATACAGCTTCATACAGAAAAAGCAGTAGATTTCATAGAGAACATCACATCTAAAAAAGGCAGCACTTAACCAAAAGTGAACCATTTTTAAAATAGGGATGAGGCTCCCATTCAAATGAGTTAGCATTGTACTTCCATTGTGTCTGACTTGAAGAAAAAAATGCAGGCTCTTTTTTTAGACGACCTTGCCATCGGAGCTCATTTAAATACTATGCCAAATAGAATGGGAACAAAAACTTGAGCTGAGAACTTCATTTAAATGTTCTCCCCCATCAGACTCTCAGATTATTTTTTTTAGACCACCTGGTTCCCAAACTGGAGATGGTGGCTGTTCTTTATATCAGTTTTCTCAGACAGGAATAAATAAATACACCCTTTTACTGTTAAACTGTCTTGGAGTCCGGGCTAGGAGGCTACACAGTGTCATAGCATTGTTCAGAGTGGCTTTAAAGAATTTCAGCATTTCTTTGTTACATTCATGTCCAGGAAATGGGAGAGGTGGAGCTCTGTCTGCAGCCAACCGCCCTCTGGCCACTCGCACATGTAAGACTCGAGCACTGTGTGTTCCCTGTGGATATCCAGAGTTCTCTTCTGTGCACCCTGTGACCCAACTGGGCTTGGCTGTACAGGGAGGTGTTCACTAAATAAAAAGTGATAAGCACTCTGCGTCCATCCTGGACAATTCTCACTCTTCTGTCTCCATATGTGCTCCTTCGTTACTCAGTTCCTCTCAGCAACTGACAGTGCTGGGCTGCTGTTTGCTGACAAAGTCTGAAATAAAGTCAAACTCATTCTGGCCAAGGAAGAGTTCTGGCAGCTCTTGGACCCGATCCAAGCCCAGCTCCATGACCAGCGAGGTCAGAACCTCCTCGTCAATCATATCTGCGTCCATGCCGTTTAGGGCCAAAGCGGGTCCGGCCATGTGCTGCATGTTAGCCAGCTGGGCCGGGTTCATGCGGTACTGGGTCGTAGGCCCCATGTGGTTCCCACCCATAGGTCCCAGTGGGTGCCCATGGTACTGGGTGTTTAGTTTTTGCAGCTGCATGCTGGCCATGAGTTGCTGGGACGTTAACCCTCCATTCATGAACTGTTGCTGCTGCTGCGGGTGTGCCTGCTGCTGTGGATGCGGCGCCTGCTGCTGCTGCTGTTGTTGTTGTTGTGGTTGTTGTTGTGGGTGCTGCTGCTGCTGTTGTGGGTGCTGGGCCTGTTGCTGGTGCTGTTGTGGATGCTGTGGGTGCTGATGTGGATGCATGTGATGCTGCTGCTGAGGGTGATGTTGCTGGGGTTGACCGTTATACATCATGTTACCAGAGGTCATCTGGTGGTGCCCCATCTGGGCCCCGTTCAGCTGTCCGTTCATGGGTCCAGCCACCATGCCCTGCCGCTGCCTCATGGCCGTCTCCATGTTGGCTTGGGCGCCGCCGTAGTGCATCATCTGGCCGTTGGGCATCGCCCGCATGCCCTGCTGGGTGGCATGCTGCTGGTGACCTGCCTGCAGGCCGCCATTCATGCCCATCCTGTAACCGTGGATACTAGCGCCCGCTGAGTTGTGGTTCATGGGCATCATCAGATGGTCTGCCATGCCTCCTGTCTAGGAACAGAGAGGAGAAGCTGTTAGTGGAAGATGTTCTGAAGCAGTAAAGGGGGCGGCTACTGGATCATGACTGATGTAGCATTAGCAGCTGACCATTACTAGAACATTAGCACATACATAATGGTACCATGTGTGAGATGTGCAGGAAATGTTACATTGCTGTGGGTCAAACACATTATTCCCACTTCCTATAGTGACCACACAATTCGTCTTCATTGAAAACGATAATATTTTCCATGTAATGTCACAAGTCCAACTAAATGTTTCCGGGGAAAAAAATAAGCACTATTGTTGTGCCAATTGGCGACTACTGAGAACCTAACGTTGGTTTAGTCTTCTTAACAATCTCACGTCTTTGTGCCAAAGAATGAACGCCCAGGTCGGAATAACAGGTTAACATACATTGTTTGGGTGCATTTTTCAAACCAGATAATTCATGCACGACGGGATCGACAAAACGGAGGAAAATACATGCATCGTGTAATGCATTGCTTAAAACCTAATCTGTGTTGCATGTCAGCTGAGACGGAAAAATCTGTTACATTTTACGCACGTAAGGTTGCAACAAAGAACACTGACATCATGCAACATCTCACCAACAGCTGAATCACCACATTTCTAACAAGGCACCGAATCCAACAAAGGTTTCGTTTTTTTTTACGATTGCTTCCAAACGATTGGTTTAAATCTTTGTATTCAATCATCATGTTCTCTGTAGCTGAACACTATTCCTCTGTTTAGTCGCGAATTTAAAACAAGGCAATGCAAACAATGGAGCAGCAGCCCCGGAGACCACCACAGACCAAAAGCCCAATTCTCCTACAAATGCATCCGTTAAAAATCACTTACCCGTGTCCGCTACGTTTTCACAAAGTTGCGCGACTTTGCTTCGGCTCCGTTTATTTAAACGGTGTTCCTCTTCTCCTCTGAATTACAGTATATATTCCACAGGGTTACGCTTCATGCTCAAGCGGGGACGGTGTGCACAAAGAATGCCGCATCAGATCTTGAAACGACTGCCTATTTTCTGGGTCAACTCTGGGATTATGTACATCTAAAAAGCTCAGAGGAAGGCAGTCGAGGAGAGGTGGAGCCTCGGTCCTGCCTCTTCTTTGTTCCTATTGGCCCCTACTTAATAGAATTGTGCATGGGCGTAGAAAAACAGGGTCTGTTGGAGAACTGTGACACAGTAGCCAATTTAAATACCCTCCTCCCCACTGTTTCTTTTTGAAAGAATATGTGGACGTCTTGTTTGTCTTCATAAGTATCTGCTGCTCCTGTGGATGAATAGTGTGAATACAAGGGCAGTCATTAACTTGTATTCATTTTAGATACATCAGATACATTCATAGATACATACATAGAAATAGATACATACATAGACATAGATAGCCGACATAGATACATACATAGACAGGTAGATAAATATGTGCACTGATACGTAGATACTTACATACATTGGTATATACAATATATCAGATAGATATATTATATTGTTATGTAATATACAGTATATGTTTTCATGCATATGTAGAAATGCTTGCTCATATCTGCCAGTGTGTGTTAGACAGCATAACATTAGTGTAGAAATCCATGTTCCCAACTTGTCTGCACCTACTTATCTCTGTGGCCTATGTGTAGCGAGAGTGTTGCCCTGGTATTTGAATGTACACTTCATCTCCGAGATCATTGTTGGTCCGTGTGACCCACCGGTCTGCTGAGTGTTCGCCCCAGAGAGGCGGTAGAGGGAGGGCAGAGGAATGTGGCCTGTGTGCTATTCTAGGCCACAGAGGCTGCAGCGGCAGTGTATCTACTGCTGTGCATGGGTGTGTGTTCGGCCCGTTTACGTGCATTGACTGTGGATGCAGGCATGTTTCTGTGTGCCTCCACTCTGCAGATGCACAAGTCCCTTGATTGCCCACTTCAGGACAACAGTCTCTTGCCTGCAATTGCAAATGAATAGAACCACTTTGGGAGAGCAAGCCAATCCATTGTCCTGGGAATTCAACTATAAATGAGCAACCACTGGCAGGCGTTTGTCATTGTTTGACATTGTCCAGCCACTTTAATCTAGTGCTAATGAGCCCCTCCTAGGTGTGGGTACGGAGAAACTCACCCTGCCTGACTTCCAAAGAAAACACACAATCAACATAAGTTTCTGATGAGCACTCTTTTAGTTGAACGTGTGGTCTTTGCAAGGTTTCTGCAATCTGAGACAATATGACAAACAAGCATTTTAAAATGCATCAAAGCAGACTTTATTTTTATCCCAGGGCCAAAAGCTACTAATGGTGTCATTGCATTAGAGAGCGCAGCTACAATGTGCCCAAACCTTCTGGTGCTCAACAATCACATCACTGCGACTGTTTAAAACCCAAGATATTTGCATGAAATCGCAATCAGCCACGATTGTAGTGGAAGATATGCATTTTGTAATTATATTTCCATTGAACAACAGCCTTGCGTTGTTGTAATTAGACGGCAGATACTGCAGTCTTATCCCTTAAAGGCTTTCTTTCTGTATGTTATGTTTCACATCTCTGGCTGTGGTCTATGGTGTGCCTCCACACACCTTGCCTTGAGCCATTCATTGACTTTTGTGTGAATGTGTTTTTTTCATTCCCGGGATAAAGAGCAAGACAGAGTTCATGTTCATGTGTTTATAGGAGCAAAAGGCTGGAAGTGTTGCTTCCATTCCCAGCTTGGACACGCCCCTGTGCCAGGCTGTAATAAAATGCAATAAAAAATGCTGCAGTTGCATGATAGGTCAATTTCACGCTGATTTCATGCTCCAAACACAGTCTAAATTATCCAAAGAATAGTAGCCAAACAGCACTTATTTGTGTTCTTAGAGCTATCCAACCTTGCATGAGCTCCTCTTGACTCTTAAATACTGAGAGCAGACAACAATTGAGCTAATATCTGCTTTGTCAGGACTGTGCACAACTCAGCCTAATCTGTCTGTGCGTCATCTGCCTCGGCACTCCATTTAATTCCCATCGACTGAGGCAACGTTACTAACCTTCTAGCAGTTAAGAAGTTACAATAAGGATAACAAAAATCCAGCTCCTGCTTCCAGGCTCTGTACGCCAGACTTCAAGGGAACCGACAATCTGTAGAGATGAGGAGGCCAATGTTTATTGCTCCTAACCAGGGTCTTGAAGTGTGTTTAGAGCCCCCCCTGGAGCAAAGGCACTCACTGGAGTGGAAGTCTGATATTCTGCACAGAGGAACTGCCGGCAGAATCAGTCATATACCAGCTTCATCCCTGGTTCTGTAAGGTGGCATGTAAAGTATCATGCTTTTAAAAGCTTAACACCTAAAACCAAAGAACAAGGAAATGGCGGAACATGTTCTTCAATGTGGCAGCTAGTCAGCAAACACATTCTGGTGGCTCCCTGTTGGACAATCAATCACTCAATCAATGAAATTGTATTTATTCAGCCCAATATAGCAAATTACACATTTGTCTCAGGGGACTTTAACGTGTGCACAGCTTATGACACCCTCTGTCCGTAGACCCTCACAATGCACAGGGGAAATCTCCCAAAGAAACCTCGCAATGAAAGGGGCATGGGAAGTGCTCCATCTTGTTTATAATACATGTATATTGCAATATTAGTACTTCCTGCAAAGCTTTATACCAAGCTTTGTTTGTTCATAATATAATTGCTAATTGGTTTGCACTTGTTCTTGGCTCTGCAGTCTGTAATGATGACTATGTCTACAGAAGATTAGATGGACAGAACGATGGGCAGCTCATGTGTTACAGTAATACTCTTGCAAGGAGACACTGAACTGAACATCCAATTTATCTGTAATCTCTGTCACCATCAACTAAAACCAGCTAACTCAATCCTACCTACTTGACTAATCCACCCTACACTTTCTCTACCAGTAACTATGGCAATGACTGGTACAGACATAAGGCTGAGTACTCAGGAAGTGCTGCCACATCCTTAAAATAAATTGGTTTCACTTGCATCATTGGATTAGTCTACTTACAAGTCTTTTAAACAATTGTTGTTTGCTCAACTGTTAAAATAGATACACACTGTATTTGTTTTTAATGCGTTTGTGTTTTGGGATTGAATTATAAGTACTCCAAACGACTTCTAATGATATAAATGTATTAAATTAAAGAATAAAAGGGGTCACTTACGAATGACATGGTGATTCGTGCGTTTTTAAAACATCCCAGGAGCTGGTTCTCTCGATATTTCTCATCACTCAGACTTTTACCTTCTCTTTTATAATTGCTGCACAGCATCAACATGAATAGAGAGTCACCTCAGTCAACACAACATGTGTCCTAGTATGCACATTTAAGATGTGAAACCAAAAGTCAGTCTGCCTCTCTCCTGGTGTGGGGGAGGGGTTGTTATTGTTCTGGTAAATGAGAGACTCTCTATAAATACTCCCAAGGCTTCCTTCTCCGCCTCAGCCACCAATCAACTGTCTCTGTTAGGCCGAGCAGCTGAGAGGAGGCAATAAGCCTGAGTCAAGGCTAACGGGGGGGAGAGTTTGACTCAAACAAACTGTGCTGGAGAAGTGGGTGAGGGACTTTGGAAGAGAGGGGGAGAAACTTGGTAACTGCCACTCACAGACCTGAGGCCACAAGTGGGGGGGAGGCTTGAGTGAAAGTAGTGATTTGGTTGGATGGGGGTGGTGGGAATGTGCCACTTTAAAGCAACTTTGCAGCAACTTTTGTGCCTGCTCCATGTGAGGCTTAATTAACATGTGGCCTTTTAATACAGCTTTTGTATGTCAATGTTTGACGGTGATGCACTTCATTAGAGCATCTTGAACATTCGTGATGGGTAGATCTCTATATAACTTCGGACAAACTACAAATAAGGAAGATCCAAGAGTTGACTCAACTTGGTCAAATTCTTTTTTGGTTTTCATTGGCCACAGCCTTGCAGAGAAACTAGTACATGGTACTTTCTTTTTGTTTCTTTTATCTTATCGGATTATCTTTCAAGAGTCCTCGTTATTACATTACTATTATTACAAATATTGTAGCATACAATAATTCCTATTCTATAATCGATTCATCTAAATGTGCTTACATACAAAACTAATACTCAACCAATACAAACCTATATGAAAATGTCCTTTCAATAATAGGATATTGCAATCAACAATCCAACTGCATTAATATGATAGATTGAATTATTGAAACAATTGTATGAATGAACTCCATAATTTAAAGGTTCTGAAAATAAAACTCAGTTTCTGGTAGTATATTATTATATTATTTATTTTATATTTTATATCCTATAACAGTTTGTCCGTGACACCGACTAGCTCTTTAAACTCTTACATTTTTGAAATTATTGCAATAGACTTTTGTCTCGCACTGTTCATTAAATCCTTTCCCACACCATACTAACATATTAGCTGCTTTGTTTAATGTGATCTGCATTCTACTCATTTCTCTCTGAGCTGCACTGCCCCATATGCACAGTAATAATTAATGTGACTGTCAATTAGATTGTGACATATTAACATAATAATGTCTTAAGGGGAAAACTCCAATTCTGTCCAACTATTGCATCCATTTTCATCAGTATTACAGTAATGTCTGTAAAATGAGCTGCACATTAAACATTGTTTTATGTTATAACTCCCAATAGTTTAATTTCTGTAACCTCTTTAATTTGAGCATTGCCCATTTTAGGTTTCTTCCCCTGTCTTGTCGTACATATAATCACATTTAATACAAATGTATTGTTTTCCACCCCTTGATATATATCATGCATCCGGCTTCCAGAAGTTTGTGAAACGGATACCTCAGGGGTGGCTGTATCATTCCCAAAAATATGTACATTTTAAATGGACATAATAGTAAAAAAGTAATGGTCCAAGGAAACTTCCTTGTGGGATACCACAGATAAACATACTTTGGGAAGAAAACAGATGCCATTAACTAAGATAGATTACTTTCTTCCTCATTAAATGGACAGCATTCTTCCACTCAAAGCACTTTCAGTCACATGATATTTACTCAACCATGTTAACGCCAAGTTACAAAGTACAGATTACAGATGTTTCTTATGAAACAATCCAGCGCAATGTGTTTGTTTTGCGTTGTAGATGCAGTTTCATTCAGTAAAACAAAAATCAAGAACTGTAACTGCAATAAATGCAAAGTCTGTGTTAGCTGAGAAAGTCGAGAGCATGCAGGGATGTCTGAGGCTAGAGATAACCACTGAAACAACTTCCAGCTGAGAATTCCCAGCACAGTTAATATGATAGCGGAGACATGATAAGCAGTATTAGTGCCTGCAGGTGCTTACACACCCCAACGCTGACTTCATGCAAGCTATACAAATAGGACTGGAGTTGACTCCCTGGTTTCATGTTTCCAAGTTTGGCTCATTACCAAGCAATGTCAGTCGTTTACAGTCAGCACCACTAGCCCCCCGCCTGCATTTCTAAGCAACACCATTCTCCAGCATTTACTAGCCTGAGGGATCATTGTCGACACAAACACTAATCATGTCCCCTTCGCTGCACTTCCTGCCTTACAGCCACTGATGACGTTCCCAGCTACCTCCAGGAACGTACATACTTAGCGCAGGAGTGCGGGGGACATACAGACTAGATGGACAACAAGAGTCTGCAAAACCTGTCAAACAAGTAGCAATATGGAAGGAGGAAGTCAGAGAGAGTGGGAGAACACGGTGACGATGTGAAGAATGACCTATTAATCATTCATTATCTCCCAGCACTGTTAATGAGGTGACAACTCTTAAATAATTAGCAATGTGACTGAAGCATATTTCTATAGCAGAAGCCTGAGGACATGGAGGGCATTGGGGACCAGAGGGGAAGGGAATATAGGATGCACAAGGCACAAGAAGAACAGCCCCCACACCAGCTTAGCAAACAATAACTAACCTGATATGGGGCTCTGGGAGGCATGGACAGAGCGATAGAGGTAGACAGAAGAAAGTAGAGATAATGAAGCTACATACGTAATACGGAGACGAGAGTGACCCATGGAGGAAATCACACATTGAAATAGTTATGTCTATACGTAGTGGGCGTTTAAGTTGTTCACCCAGCAGCCTTCATTATCCGTCTGTCTTGTTTCAAGAGGGACAGGACAGGGCCTTCAGGCTTTTCTAACACACAAGTCAACGGAGCACTGCGGACGGCTAGCACCCCAGCCTGCCATGGGCCTATTCATCTTGCACAAAACACACAAAAGAGCAGACCATGAGCCACATTCTTGACATCCAACCTCATCACCCCCACTACCCTCCCACCCCCTGGCCGCGACTAGCGCCCCTCCCCCAGTGCCTCACACCAGGCAGGGCAGACAGGAGCTGCTAGCTGCACTACCTAACTGGCTGGATGGCTTGTTGGTTGTTTTGTGGAGGAAGGGATGCATGGAGGGAAGGGAGGGTGTGGGAGAGAGGGGGCAGGGATGTTTTCTCTTCAGTCAGCTAATTGACTCACAGATGTCAGGAGGAGTTGCATTTGTGGCGGGGCTAAGGCACCCGGTGACACTTTTCCCCTTCACAAACAAACATTACACCCATGCACGTGCACTCAGGCGAAGATTGTGCACACACACATGCATGCATGCACGTATACCTGTGGTCTGTTCTCTCTAACATGGGTCTCTTCAGTAAACATATAGGTTTCTGTGTTGGGCAGGATGTCTCAGAAAGAAGAGAGAAGGTGTAAATACGACATTGAGACTTAAGTTGGTTCTGACTGTAGCTCAGCCCCACAAAAACACCAAGAACCAACAGCCTTTAGAGGACAATAACAATCTGGAATGGTCGGGGCATAATCTTATTTTTCTGTTTACCATCTGGGGAGCCTTTCTGGCTGTCGAACTAAAGCAGGTTTCATCTACTGATACATTGGCGCAATAAGACTTGAGGCAGTTCAGACGCTGTACCACCTTTGATATGACCTATATACACACCACAGTTTCATGTCATGCCATGTGTGCACGCTGCAAATTCATATCCTACATGTATGCACTGCAGCATTTGAATGTCTTCTCTGAACACCCAAACCACTGACAGCTGTGTGTGTGTGTGTGTGTGTGTGTGTGTGTGTGTGTGTGTGTGTGTGTGTGTGTGTGTGTGTGTGGTGTGTGTGTGTGTGTGTGTGTGTGTGTGTGTGTGTGTGTGTGTGTGTGTGTGTGTGTGTGTGTGTGTGTGTGTGTGTGTGTGTGTGTGTGTGTGTGTGTGTGTGTGTGTGCATATCTGTCATCGGGTTCATGTGTTTGTGTGTTCCAACTAGACTGCTAAACAGCTGAGCCTAAATTGAAAGTCAGTGCTGTCATTCCCTATATTTACCAAATGAATCACTCGCAGCAGAAATCTGTTTTGGACACACAGTTAGTATTCAAGCAGTTGGTTACAACATCGTTGACAGCAGCAGAATATTTAGGAGGGAAAGTGTGGGTGAATGAAGAACATCTTGCAGACTATCAGTGGTGGACTGCTCATATACTAACAACACATTGTAGAAAAAGCTACATTTGCTCCCTGGGGTGGTGATAAAAGATCTGCCAAGCTCTAAAAGAATATTATGTAGTGTTTTTGTATAACAGTTGAGAGATCTGTACATTTTCCGATATATTCATCCTCAGAGGGACATTCAGTAGAGCAATCATGCTGTACTATCAAGAAAACACAAATCATGCATTATTGAGTTCCCCCAAAAGCTCTGTATCTTGGTAAAGTTCCCCCTGTGGCCTTTATCCATCGGTCTTCCCATCATGTGGTCTGCTAATGGTGGAGTCATATCCCGCTCCTACCCGGGCGCTGACAGTTAGACGTCCCCTCCAGGAAACAGCTAGTTCTGCTTCCTGACCGGGGAGCCCTATCTGTGTTGCACCACCATCGCGTCTGAATGTTGAGCAATGTCCTGGTGAGCACATGCCTTAGCGGGTTAACACATATGCTGTACATACAAAGCTTCAGCACACACACGCACACACACACACACACACACACACACACACACACACACACACACACGCACACACGCCAATCCACTGCCCACTAGAGCTGTCTATAGTCTGCCTGTCCTCTTCCTGTTTTTCCACTCACCCACACTGTCACTCTGGCCAGGAAGCTGTGGGAGAGATACGCATGACAAAGTCTCTCTTTATTAAATTGGCAGAGTCAGAGTGTGTGTAGTGCATTTGGAGTCCTTGTATGTGTGTGTATGCCTGTTGGAGAGAGAGAGAGAGATAGACAGACAGACAGACAGAGAAGGAGAGCAAGCACTAGAGGGATGGGGGTGGGGACCTAAGCCAAGGGCTGGAGGTTTATCCAAGATCCACTCTAGGCTCATCCCTGGATATTGCTGTTTGAAACCACGAATCAAGATCAGAGGACACAGAATAAAAACCAAAAGGCCGCTGTCCATAGTCATATCCATCCACTGCAAGAAACAAATACTGATTTAATAACTACCTGAACTGTGAAGTTGGGTTAGGAATTAACTTACATGTATACATACAGCAGAGACCTGTAGTCAGAAGCAGAAGAGGGTAGCATGACAGGAAAAATGTCAGAGAGTTAATTTCAAGATTTGCTCGTAGACACAAACTAAACTGACCTTGAGCTTTTGCACAACTTTTGTCGACTTGAATTTGTGTCACTGACATCTCTTTGAGAGGACAGAGATCAAGATAGAGGAAGCTCTGGCGCAAGCTATAGATGTCTTCAGGGAGGAAAGAAGCATGTCACTATATCACTGTGTGGGCTTGCAAACTCTAAAAGGGCATTGGGAACGATACATTTTCTTTAAAATGATTCATTCATTTGTGAATTTGAGAGCACATTTATTGGTCAATACGTCACCAAGCTCCCAGCACTGCACTTGCAAATTCATTTCCATGTGCCACTTTCTTAAAAATCTTTACTTTGCATTAAAATGATGTCTATTTGGGCTACTGGCCATTTAGGATATAACTTTTCAAATAAAACATCCAATACAATTGTGGTCGGCCAAACAACATCACACACTTTGTAGTAAGGGAAGTTACTCTGACTTCTTGTTTTCTACTTAAGAGCCCATGCATGCTCAAATATTTATTGGCCATTTATAGTTTTAACCTTTGTGTGAGTTATTTTCCAACAGACTCTGGCTGATATAATACTCAGACAACACTTTCATTTGTGTGAGACATTTTTATTTGTCTTTATGCAAGCAGCAAACAGCCGTGTACAGTCTCTACGTCCGTGTGCAGGAGGACAGAGGACAAGATAAGACATTGTGCTCTGCGGTCAGGGAGTACGCCCTCCTCTCCCTCCTCTCCCTCCTCTCCCTCCTCTCCCTCCTCTCCCTCCTCTCCCTCCTCCTTTCTCCCTTCTCTCCTCTGTCCCTCTTATCTGCTGCCTCTGTCTTGACCTCCACCCTGCTGCACGGTATTTAGTCAGGGGAGAAAACAGCATGGGACTGGAACGAGTACAAGTGAACTCTGTTAAAAACATTCTCCAGAGCTCTGTTCTCAGAGCAAAATGAAGTTATGAGTGCTTTCCTTTTGTGGTCAAATTGAGACATCACAATATTAAAAACAGACACGTTTTTATTGAAGGGCATTGGATGAGCCAAGATCCATGCTGAGGATTTTCTTATTGGAAAACCTGAAACATATGGAAAGATATTTCAAACACAAAGTATGATGGTCATTGTTAGGAATCTCTGAGCAGTGATACGGCAGCAGTTTCAACAGGCCTATTTTCACAGGGAACATGGCAGATCTATGACCAAAATAACATTTCAGTGCTCATGTTTTCTAGCTTGACACATCTTTTATAACGGCTTTGCTCCGGAAACCTGTGCTGTCATGTAACTATAAGTACATTTACTCAACTACTGCACTTCAGTTAAACGTTGAGATACTTGTATTTTACTTAAGATTTATACTTTTCCTTCACTACATTTGGTTGGCAAATGTTGTACTTTTTATTCCACTACTACATTTATTTTAGTTTAGTAAATACAAGCAATGATTCTACACACATTATAATTAAGTATTATAGGTTAAGTTAACCAGTAGTGTATAAAGCAGTTCAAATTAACCCCATCTTTACCAAGTGCATCATTGAAGTGATGAACACATAAATGCACCAATAATTGTACTAATACAAGTACTTTTTATTTTGGTAAAAAAAAGGAAATTTGTTTTTTCAAATGCTAATACTTTTACTTTAGTATAACTTTGAATGGAGGACTTTTAGTTGTTCCTATATATTATTACACTGTAGTATTGCTACTTTTACTTCAGTAAATAATCTGAGTACTTCCTCCACCTCTGCCCCGGACGCATAGGCTTCACTGCATTTTAGTCTTTTAATTTTAAGTTGCCTAGTTCAACACCTGTGTAAAGTAGACTCAAGGTACAAACAAAAATAATGAAAAGGATGAATAAATGCTAAAAAAAAAAAACATTGGTTAATTTGACTGTAAAAAGAGAAATAATACAGCATTAAATAGATAATTTACTTATTCCTTAATCATCACAAAAACACATCAAGCATCACAACCCTTCCATAGCGCCCACCTGTTGTTTTTCACAGGTAGACAATGATGGCATCATATGAAAATGTGACATCAAGAAATACTTAATTATAATAATAATAGTTTACTGTCAAAAAGGGAAATAAAGTGTCAGGCATTCAGGTGTTCAGTTTGTTGTAAGTGCGCTCTATACCAGCCATATGATGTTAAATTCCAACCTGAGAGATCCAAGGAAAGCCTTAAGGAAAAACGATTGGCAGTGATTCCTTTGGCTTGGCAGGTCCTCAATCAGATGTTATTAGCCATGTTAGCTTTGGGAAAGTACATGAGAATGTGTTTGCTCATTCATTGTGCAAGTCACTACTAGCTTGTGCTCAACAGATAAGGAATAATGTATATATAGTCTGCAAAGAAAGATATGTAGACTCTCTGCTGTCTTGATATCAATGGGTAGCTCGTTTCACCATTTTGGAGCTATGATAGCATACGTGTTTTTATAGAGGGGGGTACCTGGGAATGATTGACAGTGAGGGAGTAGCAAGCTGATTGGCCGATGCTGAGCAAAGTGCAGCGGTGTATGGTTTAACCATGTCCTGGATGTAGGAAGAGCTTGATCCATTAACAGCTAAATGAACATCAATCAATCACTGGCTAGCAAAGAAATGACAATTTACCGGTTTAACTTCTCTATTCAGCTGGCTAAGCCTGAATGTTATGCAGAAGATGAAATGACTTCACACCGCCAAGATGTGAAGTGTATTCAAAAATGGTGACACAAGGGCAGTATGCCATTTCTGCCAAGGGGAAGAATATACTTTGAAGCTATTTCCAAGTCAGTTTATTTAACTCCACTTCCTTGTGAAAAGAAACCTGCGATCGCCCTGTTGAGATGTGCCATTCTGCCATGAGGAACTGAAACACCTACACAAATCAAACACCGCTGCTGATGTGTGAGAGAAATTTCAAAAACACTTTGAAATGTTTTGCAGAGCTGTGAAAGAAACCTCTGCTTCGATGTACTCGTGTAGCGTTTCATAACCATTTAGAAATCATTACACATACCGTTCAGAAGTGAATAAGCAACACTAGCTTTGACTATCTACAACACAAAGACTTCTTTATTGACCATGACAGCAATTCAACCAGCAGAGCAAAGCTTTTTTCAACCATTGCCAAAAACAAAATAGTGTTATCACCATTGAAATGGGAAGAGCTGCCTCTTATAGGGAATTATTGGCGATGTAGTGATCTGGACACAGTTTTCTTTACACTATTATGAATACCATTTCCTATTTGATTGGCTTTGATAGACTTATATCCTTCTTCTACAGGCAGACAAATGCAACTCCCCTGCCACCAGTTACAGAGCTGTGAGCCAATGACTGTTTGACTTATGATGCAGATGAGTCATGCACACATTCGCAGAATGACAAAGGCAGCTCCGAATAAGTCATCCCGACTGTAAATTGTTCTCTTGTTCAGACATCAAGCTTCATGTGACTGATAAACGGACTTTCTGTACTCAATTGAGGATAGCAGGAAAGCAGCATTTGACAGGAAATAAAATGAGACATGTGACTGCAAAGCACTTTTCCTTTATCTTGTCACGACAACTCTACTGTGAAAAGTGCTTTCCACATTAGGCTCTCTCTCTGTCAGACAATTTCATCTCCAAGACTGGCACACGATTCAGTTTCTATAAGAGGTTTTCGCAGCAATGAGGCTAGAAAAGAGCTACAGTTTAGAGCAGCATCCTTGTTTCAAATGAATTCAATACAAGAGGGAACAAAAAGCAGAGGAGTGTTTATCAGTGTCTCCTACTGACTCACTACTTTGTTCACATCTGTCATACTGCTATACCAGAAGCCTTCAGGGCTTTTCAGAATCCCTACAGCTTGTATGGGAAGCTGTGGAAATCAATAAGCTTCAAGTGCTAAATTGTTTGCGAGCCCTTGATCGAGGAGAATCTACATCTCTGTTATTCAATCTGCCTAATAACAACCAATTATTGTTTCCCCTGCTTCACCCTGGAGTTTGAGTCCAATTGCCTTGATTTGACTCCAAAGAGATAAATCTATATATCGATGCCTGCCTTGATCTCCTTTAGCTGACCTTTGCAGGTGTGAGGCTGAATACACAACTGTGTGTCAATGTGTATGAGAGAATGGTGGCAAGACACCTACACGTGAACCACCCTCGCTGGCATTCAGAGTCACGTTTTTGGGTGTTGACAGATTCAACTGTCCACAGACCTATAACAGTCAAGTCACATCAGCGTGCCGGACCTCTGAATACACTTCATTCTGCCTGGCATAACACGACCTTTAATACTGTTACTGCATTTATACGTGATAAAAACCAGTGGTCCATGACTGCTGGTCATTGAGCACAGATTTAAGAGCTGCTGTCAGTATAACTAGTATAAACTAATTAAAAGAAAGGCCTTGACAGTTGTTAATTAAATGTATGAGGTATACACGGCACAATACGCTAAAAGCTGGGGGGAATATATGAGGCGATTGGACTCTGACCTTCACGGTCATTATGACCGAAGGTTAACTAGTGAGCTATAGACACGCTGGTAGGCTATTTTGTGTTTTACTTTTGAACAGAGCCAGGCTAGTTTTCTCTTTACTTCCAGTCATTAAGCTAAACTAAGCTAAGCTAATCAAATACAACATAACCTAACCTTACATAATATAGCCTAAGCTAAGCTAAGCTAAGCATCTGGTGGATTGTATAGCTTTATTAGCGCAAAGACCTGAGAGTGGTATCAATCATTTCATCAACTCTGGACAGAAAAACAAATACATGTAATTACCAAAATGGAAAACTGTTCCCTTTAGTTTTTGAGAAGGGAGGCAGTGGGTTGTATCAATGAAGCTATAAAGTTATGACCCAAAATATACAACAAAAGGATAAGTTGTTAGCACTGCAGTAACATATGACAACAAGGAAACACCTCAATAAATGAAAAAGAGAGCATTTGACAAATCCAGTTTCAAATCACAAACGAGTAGTAAGGCCGTTTGAAGCTATATGTTCATTCAACAGCTCTATCATGCGAGGAAGATCATGTGACACGATCACAAGCTCCCGAACAGCCACTTGTGTGTTTTTCATCCATTTGAAAATGTGTCCGATTAACCGTTCCCAGCCTCTCTCTATACAATCCTGATATATTTTCATTCTAGTTCCCGCTCTCTGTGAAATATTGGATAAAAAACCCACCTCAAAGACCACACATCTTTAACTGTGTGATGCAACAACTCAACATGGGAGGAAAGAAATGAAGCCAATAAGCAATGTTTATAAAAACATGTCTGGAGCTCAACAACAAAGTGAAGAAAATGAGTCCCTCAGGAGGGAGATGCCTTATCAATATTTGAAGGGCATGCTGAGTAATTTATGGGTTCACTGACACAATGACCATGCATCCGAGTGGGGCCTTGCTGTCTCTCCAGATTTCAGGATTTTCAAGTGGGGACGCTCGTAAATATTGTTAGTGAAGTGTGCTTATGTGTTTTGGGGGGAGGGTCAGGAGGCTTCAGGCATTGATCAGTGTTTGTGTTCATTCTGTGAGACTTTGCATTATATATGCCCGTGTGTGTGATTGTGCACACATGGTATATTGTATTACAGGCCACAGCATCCAATCTTCCTTCCTTCTCCTCTTCTATCCAATGAGACCCCCACTCTGTTCCTGCACCAGGCTTATCTTGGCCAGCCGTTCAGTCTTGAGTGAAGCAGTGTTTGGCAGAAAGAGACATCTGCTCAGTGAGAGAATGCCCTAATTATTCATGACCATTTAACCATTCAGGATTTGGTCTGAGCGGCATATGTGGCGTTTCTCATAAGTGCGCGTCAAACACTTGTTAATGACAGTTTCATTACTGTTGTTTTGTTTTCTATACCTCTAAATTATCCCAACACAGCATGCATTAATTCCGTTTTTTCTGCCAGCAGTTAGTTATTACAATTTAGGAACAAATATGTTTCTTCAAAGAAGGAAACAACAACAACAATGAGGGATTAGTGTTGTCTCTTTGCTTTGTCAGTTTTTCTTGTAATTTGCTGCAGTTTGGATGTTGATTCTCAAACCTGTGTGACATCACACCAATACATCTATTAGATCCTTTGTTTTTTCCTCAGGTGTGTTTCTGTTTAGGGGATTTCAGACCCACACAAACAAATGCCCAAATTGCTTTTCAGATTTGTGTTTTTCATCTGACTCCTCTCCCTGCCTTTCTCCTCTCCCTCCCTCCCTCTCCCTTCATCTGTTTGTCCTTATCATAACAAAACCTTGTCACCACGGTAGCTGTGGCCACGTAAATCAACCGGGCCAGCATCATCTGTTCCCAGCTGTTTACCTCCAGCCAAACAAAGGAGTCTGCCTTTTTGTTGTCGCTGGGGTGGAGTGCTGCGTCGACTGAGGGCTGTTATTCAACAGCGCACGCTGCTATCAGCCCCCCTCTCTGAAAAGGCCAATTCAACACAGGGAATCAATGGAATGGGAGGCAAGCAGGGGACATGTCAATGTGGGGGTTGTTGGACACTTACAAACTATGAGCAATCCTTCTCTCCCAAAGGAGCCAGCACAGAGAGGCCACAAAGGAGGCACATCACAGGCAAACGTGAAAAGCAAATAAATAGTTGTGTATCCCCTCTCCTCCTCTCAGCTCAGGTGTATGCAGGAGCTGTTCTCCGGGGAGGAGGGGCTCCGTTTGTGTCTCCAGTGAAGGCTTAGCGAGCGTTGGTAGGAGCTGCGAGGTCTCGTTTGCATCTGCAAATGAGACAGAACCCGGCTGGCCCATGTCACCTTGGCAACAGGCCATCAGCACCTCCCTCTCCGCTATATTAGCAGCCATGGTTGTCTGTCTGCTTGTCAGTCTGCACCCTGCCTCCCTCCATCCCTCCACTGCGGGTCTCATCTCCACAGCAGCAGGAGCAGCAGCAGTATCAGTCTACCTGACTAGACCCATAGGATTAAGCATCTCCCTAAATCTTTCATTGAGACCGTCGAATAAAGACACAAACAGCATTATAAAAGATGAATGCCCTAGGCTTTTGTGGGTGTCCCTGTGAATCCGACTCAAAGCAAAGAATTGGCAGCGGTAACATGCTGTGGTCATGACATTTACATGGTTTGTCTTTGCCAAGAGATGGGAGGTTGGCAGCCTGGGTTCTTTAGGTTTTTTGGGATAATGCATGCTCAATTAGATACGAGCCAACAAGTTGCAAACAGATACCGAGCAGCTCTGTGACCCAACCAAGACTGATGGAAGAAGCACACAGAGCTAACTCAGCTTTTCAATTATCTTCACTATTGATTTTCAGAGGGTTTCTGATGTGTCGGCTACGCTGCTCAAAGTGAGCTGCTTTTTCAGTGTCATGTGTCAGACGGATCAGCGACAAAATGTTACACATCATGGGTCTCTCTTCCTCTTCAGAGGACTATTTTTAAAACAGGAATGTCAAATGCTTCGTGGCCAAAGTGTTTTGTTGTCTGTCACCTTTGCCACTTCAATCTTTATTGGTTTTTTGTACTGTGAACTATCAAATGAAACTAAATAATATAAAGTACCCACAGCAACAGCATGTTATTTCTCTGTCTTTATCTGTCTTTCTTTCTTTCTTCCCTCATTCTTTCTTTCCATCTGAGCTTGTGCCTCCCCTCCCCCTCTTATAACATGCCACCCGCTTCCTGTTTACTCTTGATACAACTTAAAGAGAAGAGGGGAAGAATATTTGGTTTGACGCTTGCTTCAAAAAGAAGACTGCATGATAACAATCCTTTCAAATCACTTCTATTCCACTTCAGTCTTAACCAAATATTTGATTATTAGAATAGTACTTATTAGGCTGTTAAATGTTTCCGCTCGTGTCAAGGTATTAATTCAAACTAGGTGTGCTCACAGTATTACACACAGTGTGACAGACACTGCCAGCCCTTTTATTTAAAGGATGCAAATAGGCTTTCAGTGGATGGGATCCAAAGGGTTCAGGCTGAAAGCAATTCAACTCGACTGATGCAACTCTTGCTTGGCTGGAATTCAACACATGCTTACATCATGATATCCAAAGAGCCTATGCCTATAGTAGAACAAGTGATTGAAAGGTAAATACATAATACATAAAGGGAGTGAATAATGCAGGTCTTGATGTGGATGTTTGATGTAAACATTGAGCATTTTAATTCAGCGTTTGTTTCCTTGAAGAATCTTTTCAAATAACAGACAAAGCTCCTTTTGTCAGACACATGAACACAAAGAGTTTCTTTTCAATGTAAATATATCCATGTGATGTATTTTCTGTAAATGTTGTTGGACTAGGATAATTGGTTTGCTTAGAAACTCAGCACTAATGCATTTTTCACAGCTTACGGACTGTTTTATGTCTCTAATAACAGTATGCCATTACGGAGCTCCTTAGTGTACCGTTTCACCTTTTTAACATTTACGTGGCCGTGGCACTTCAATGATAATTCACCCAGGGTGTAATACTTAGATTGTTAAGGTGACCGCTTTGGGTATTCATGTAAAAACAGAGTCCAATAACCCTTTGACCTTTGAGCTCATGATCGCAGCGTGCTTATGTTTGCTTTGGCGACCAGTGTAACGCTAGCCCAGCGCTGCGGCCACAGGGTGTGTAACTTAATCACGTCCGGTGTGATTGGCAACACTGATGAATGTCCACTTTGTTTGCACAGCACATTCACCCCCCCCCTCAGGTTGGATGCAACCAAGACTAAATCTAATTAAACAAGGCTACCAATGCTCCCTGCCCCCAACAGCACTGAGGGAGTCACGACCCTTGTGTTCAATACTGTAGCCTAGGATCCTTTTGTTTTCTCTAACTCAGACATAAGGATCAGTCCTCCCACATGTGACCCATTTTTCAGACATCCTGCCGGCAATGAGCCACACCTCCGGCTGCCTCGTCTGATTCTTCATCACAGGTCACATCCCTCCGTAATGTGTCCTGTGGATTGAAGCCATTCCACTGCTCATTGACTCTTTGTCATTGTGGTTAAATCGTCTTTGGTCATGAGGGTAAATTGGAAATGGATCAATGCAGAGTGAAGTAGTGACAGGGGTAAAGAGGGTTCATGAGTCCTTTTCATTTTTCAATACATTGTCCTTTTTCTTATGGAGGCTCTGCCCTTGGGAGAACTGAACCATGGCAATTTAATGTAGCTCACAGAAGATATTCGTAATACAACGTTTATTATAATTGTTACATACTGTATTTCTTATAGTATGCTATTATTTAACTCTAATATGAAATCTATTATAGTTAAACATTGTCACTGTAGGTCTATGAAAAAATCGAATGACTTTAATTGAGAATTTCCGTCACAATGGTAGGACAGTTCCTTATCTTGCTAATGTAATCTTTATGCCATTTAAATAATCTTGTGATAACATGAAGTATGCAAAAAACAATTCACCAGCATCATAGCAAACATCTAGATACACTTCAGTGTTTTATTACTTAAACTTAAACGCAACAAATAATTATATTCAACCAAATAAACAATTATATGTGTAGTTATATCTTCACGGACAGCAGCAGTGACATGTATTCCTGCATCCCTGTCCACTTGAGAACTGCCCCTTCAACATCCATCCTCCTTTGTTTACTCTTTCAAATCCAAATTCTGTAGGCTTTATAAAATATGGATTCAGTCCCTCTGACATCACCGCTAATGTTCTGAACAGTTGTTGTTAAGATCAATCTGCTGCCATCTTGGCCGCGACGACAGCATCTTACTCAAGTGGACGTTTTAAGGAACTGCATATTTTGGCGGTCTTGCATCTGATTATTTTTCAGCAACCACTTGCTTTATACCCTGCTTCTGAATGTTTACGTGCCTAAATCCTGATACTACATCGGTTAGATGCATGGCTATATTAGTGAGCCTTGTTAATCTGCCTTCTGCTCATTCATTGCAGTAGAAGATCACTAATTAGCTTTTCGAGCTCATCACTTATAAACATGGGCGGCGCCAAGATTTTTTTGCTGCAGTAGCTTAGCAGTTGCTATATGACAGCATGGTGTTGCTAGTTAATTTTCAAAATAAATAAACAAACAATACCAGTGGGCCAAGCACGAGCCTGTTCATATTGTAGCGTTCACCGCTATTCAAGATAATAGCATCACTCGAGCCTTCAATGTCGAAAACGTTCTCTTTATTTTCTGGTATCGACGGCCACAGCCACGCCTTACAGAACCAATCAATATCAATAGTATAACACTCATTATGACTTTTCCCCACACTCGAACACAACTCCTACCGTCTCGTACTCCCTCCACACACACCGGAAAACGCACACACACACCTGGAAGGGGCCCCAGATAGCAAAGATGTTAAATCAACATTGAATTATGGTCAAGAATGTTGATTTTTGGTTAAGGTTGAAGATTGATGGTGGATCAACCTAAAATGTTGAAAAGATGTCATTGAATGAACGTTGTATTGTGGTCGAATTTAATGATTGAAATGCCAACATTGAATCAATGTTGAATCTATGCTGTTTGGCTTTTCTTTTCTTTTTTTCTTGATGGGGGAGGGAGGGGGGTACTCTGTAGGGGGGGGGGGGGGTGTAGTCTGTGTGTAGGGGTAGGGGGTGTGGGGGGGAGAAATATCCCACATAAATCCGAATCCGTGTTGAGGCCAAAATTGACCACCCAACAAACAGTTAGGAGCACGTTTCAGGCAATTTGGATTCGATTGGTAGTACTTTGTAGAGACACTATTTTGGGTCCCTAACATTCATTGAGCTAGGGACTCCTTTTTTTTATGCCTCCCCCCCACTAATTGGATGACGCTGAGTCGAATGGTAGGTGACATCAATGATCTACAACTTTTCAATAAGAAGTTACAGATTTTTGAAATAGTTGCAGATTTTGCTTCTTTTTTTTTAAATTAAAAAACACTTTTTCAGACTCAGAAAAGGACGTTGAATCGAATGGGCTAGGTCTCGGACACTAATGTTGTTTTTTTTTGTTTTGTCTTTTATCAAAATATATCTATTCCGACTTACTTTTTGACGCTGAATCCAACGGTGCCAGTCTCTAAGCTGTACGACCCCTAGTGGCCAAGATAATCATAAATAACTGTCTCAAAGGCTTGGAAAAATATTTGTTTCAAAATCAAACACCAGATTCTGGGTCAGCGCGCTGCCCCGAACGTGCCCATATAACTTTCGTCACACACGGCCTTACGGTTCTCTTTAATTGGCTGGGGTCAAGGGGCTTTCTATTTTGCGTTATATCTCGATAACTATAAGGTGTTGGAATCGGCCTTTCGGATATGTCGTACAGCTTATCAAGGCGCACGCGTGGATGCGCTTGGTGTCCCGGTCCGACATTCCTATTTTCCTTTTCAAAGTTTTCATTCAGTATGGCCTAAAGGTCTTACCCTCTGTGAGGCTCCCTAAAAGTGCAGGACTCTGGGTGGGAGTGTCGTACGAGAAAGGCGAATACATCCACGCGTACGTCTTGGCGAGCTGTACAACATATCCGAAAGGCGGATTCTAAAAACCTATCGTTGTGGAGTTAGAACGATTTATTGCACTGTAAGATCGAACAGTCCAAGCTTCTTGAAGAATATGGGTTGTTTTAACCCAAACATTTATAAAAGTTAATTCACCACTAATTTTCTGATGACTATGAACTGATTTGTAATATTGTGTATACAGTATTCATCCACTTTGGGTCATATTGGGGATTGTACTCAAATGTTTTTATTGAATCTGTCTGACGTCATCACGTATGTACTCCGCCCCCGACGTGCCTCACTGCTCTCATCCATGCGTTCATTTGAGTCCGCCATTATAGCTCCTCTCGGATGAAATCACTCAAACTTTCAGAAGTATACTTTGCCCACCGTGCTCTCGAGTCTCACTGCCGGAATTTGACCGCGCTACTCTGGTAAGTTACGTCTTGCCTTTGCACAGTATTTAAATGATGTTTTATTAATTTCTGCATCTAATGCACTTTGTGTCGCATGATAACTTTGGCATGTTTACTCAGATTTAGCATGTCATGTTTCTGTTTATCTCTGCTGCCTTCAGTCCACATATACATTGTACACCAATTCAGAGAACCTGATCAGACGGATGCTGGCAACTGCTCTGACTAACACCTTAGCCTGGAAAGAAAGACAAGCGTTGCAGCAGCAAGAAGCCATTCAAGGAACCGGCAATACAAGACTGCATGTTTGGTGAGTTTCCTCCCCTGCAAACTACGTATTAGCTTAAGTTTAGGGAGTGAGGTGTGACTGATGGTAATTCAGAACATAATTATGCTCTTTGTGAACCAACTACCGAGTTTGAATCCAACTCCTATAATGTATTTTATGTCTCTCTGTAATCCCCTGTTGAAGAATAAAGCATGAACTTAATCTAACAAAAAAGGTTAGGTTGGAATCAGGTGATGGTGAAGCTAAAAGAAATAAACCAAGAAAAGACAACCTAATTGGTGAGCTTTAGAGGTGCTCGGATGCAAATGTTATTACCTGGATAGAGCCAGGCTAGCCGTTTGCTCCTCTTTCCAGTCCAGTCTTTTAGCAAACTGGCTGCTGACTGTAGCTTGTGTTACTGTACAGAGTGAGAGTGATTTTCTTATTATAACAGAAGTTGTATGGGATACACACACTCTCTCTCTTCCTCACGCTTATTTTTGTAATCTTGTCTTTCAGCTGCTGCTCGGCAGTTGGACCGCAAACTGACCCACACTGGCTTCAGTGAAACTGTGAAGAAGTGGCTTCGTTATGCTCCAGAGCGCGAGGGAACGCAAGTGATACGAACACAAGTGAAACAAACGCAAGTACAACTTAGGGTACCCCACCACACTCTAATGTGTTTTCCTTGTGCATACAGTACAAAGGTTACCGCCTCATAGACAATACTGTTCTTTCATGGACAATAGACTGTTGTTCTTACAGTCAATCATAAGTCAAATGTTTACAGCTTCGCCTTCATGGAAGACTTGAAGCTTCAGGCTGTTCTTGTTTGGAGTTGCACCAATGGTTCTTACACACCCTCTTTTTTTATGGGGGTATCTTGTGTCACTGTATATTTGCACATACGATGTGTCCTCTGCATTTATTCCACAGCGTTTGGGGAGCAATAACGGGTTAAGAGTCTTGCTCAGGGACGCATTGCTGCCTGTTCTCTAAAATAAATTTGAATATTAAAATCATGTTTTCTGTCATTTTTAGTTTGATTTCATACATTTTGGGAAATATGGTAATTCAAGGTAATTTTGAACAAGCTAATAACAATCGTCTGTCAACAATACATGGTGTAGTGTGTGTTTACAAGTTTGGACCACTTCAATCAGTACAGTATTGATGTTGCACTTGTTAATGGTCTGTTAAGATGTAGACCTATATGCAGAAAACTCATCAGTGAAAAACATTCACTTTTTTAATGTGTTACAGTATGCTTAGAAAAGTTAAATATTTTAATGTAAGTTTTACATTTAGATTCCCATTTAGATGATGGTTGAATGAATATTGATTCCTAACACTGATTCAATATAAAATCAACTAAAATGTGCATGTAGATTCTTATTTAGATGATGGTTGAATCAATATTGATAGTGTCAGTTATGGTTGAAAGTCCAACGTTTATTCAACATTAAAACAATTTGCGCTTTCTGTTTAATTTCAATGTCCGGGTTTCAACATGGATTCAATATTTCTGCCTAACCATATTTCAACATTGATTCACTCATATTTTGCTATCTGGGGCGGTCTCTCCCTAACTCCCACCAACAACATTGCCTAAATAACTTTACAAATGTACTAAAACTGTGCACATCTGATAACTGAAATAACTACTTGGACACGCTACAATATTATCCTTAATATTTACATTAAAAACATTCCTTTGACACTTATAACATTACTTTGCAAGGTAAGCACAACCAAAATAAGTTTGTAAAAGCAGAATTTGAAGCGATCGTTCACTGTTTCAACTGGCATGCTGTGGAATTTAACCCCATCACACACACACACACACACACACACCACACACACACACACACACACACACACACACACACACACACACACACACACACACACACACACACACACAGCAGTGGTGAGGATCTCAGCCTGCCACTGACGTTCAACCAGAAAACATCAGCTGTTAGCTGTTAACAGTTAGCACACAGAGCTCAAATCTCCTCATATCTGTTCAGAAACTGGACAAAAGTTAAACAAGTACAAACCACAGACTGTCTGTGTCATGGCGAATACAGTCGCTGATTTATTTATGTCTGTAGGCCGTTGTTGTGAGTGTGGACGGAGTAGGCATATATACAACGTTAGCTTAGCCTGGTCGACCCGATCTTCATTCAGAAAACACGCATTTTAAAAGTGTTTTCGCCTGCCGTCTGTCTGCAGACTTGTCAAGCATTAATTCATGGTTTTTACTAACCGGTATCAGTATGTTGTTTCTTCGGCATCATTTAGAAACGTGTATTACAATTTAATCACGGTAAAATATGTTCATTTTGTTGTAGTTGTAGCTCCCGAGCCAGCGCGTCTTGTTTGAATGATGCGAGTAAACACAGCTGGCAGCCGCCGTGAAACCATGGGTGAATCTCGAGCGTTTAGAGCGATGGGAGCGAACAACGACCCCTGATAGATCTCGCGAGAATGTGTATAAATATAGATACATTTTCATAACAAAACAATGGGGTTGCTAAGCCGTTACTAGGCCAATTGTTGGAGTTGCTATAGCAACTCCAAGCTACCCCCTGGCACCGCCCCTGCTTATAAAGTTGCTCAATCAAAAACAATAAAATAAGGACAAGCAGTTTTAACTAACCACTGTAAAAGCAGTGCAGCATGAGCATCTGTGTTGTATCAATAGCATGTATATGTGTAATACTGAAGACACACATAGGCAATGTAATGTTATGTAGAAGCGATAGCCACCTTTGCACAATGCTGAGGTTAATAGCAGCAGAGGAGGCACTCTCACTACAATGGAGCCAGTGGATTCACACAGAGCAGAGTAACAAGAAGATAGCGGGCTGCTCTCTTTTAGCCACTTGACCTGTTTGGCTTCTGTGACAGATTTACTGCAACAGCTTAGTCGACTAGAATGACAGAAACACAGGGCTATGCAAAGGAGTTAACGGCTTGTTCAAATGTGTCATCGCAAATGACTGTAGTTTGAGGATCAGAAGCTACTTGTGCACTAGCGATGTTGTTGTCTGGGAACTAGAGATAAGGATCGTCCTCATTTATTGAGAATGCTGCTTCGGAAAGCCGTAGTAGCTACAATCATGCAAATGCTAGGGTTGTTGGATGGCTTGTGTTTATAAACCTGTTTGAGGGTGTGAAGTAGAAGCGCGATTTCAATTGCAAATGATTTATTTTTGCTCACCTTCAAGTGAGATATTGTGACAAAAGGTTGGTG
The DNA here is from genome assembly GCA_902827135.1 of Harpagifer antarcticus. Lineage (NCBI taxonomy): Eukaryota > Metazoa > Chordata > Actinopteri > Perciformes > Harpagiferidae > Harpagifer > Harpagifer antarcticus. The sequence goes on from CADEHL010000976.1 coordinate 160,034, forward strand.
CAGTCACACTGAATGTAACAGGCTTATAATGAAGTGTAAAAAGCAAATCTTTGTGAATTATTATTAAGTATTCTAACAAATATCAAAGCAGACGCACAAAGTGGTCGATGTGATCTTTGAACAACAAATAATTTTGTTCAGCATGGTAATTATTCTGGAAAAACTTTTTGGTTTCTGCCGTTATTCATGCCCCAACCCGTCCTTGGAAGACTGCTGAGAGCCTGGATGACAATAGCAAAGTAATGCTTGCTGATAAGGAGCGGCAAAGAAGTGAAAGCCTGAAGGTCAGTCCTGGTTGTGCGGGGAGCTCCCAGAGCGCTGAGGATTCTGCTGACATCTGCCGTCTTTGTTCTGCGTAATTGGCTAAAAGACAGTGAGCAACTATATTTACACATCCCCCAAAGAACATTAATTACAGACTGAGAGAGAGAAGGAAGTATCATCACGTTGCTGGTAGCAGCACATATGAATGATTATTAAGGGTGGTAGATCAAACGCTTGCTCTGATACAATTTGAAATGACATAAAATATAACAGCCTGAGTAAGCTTAAAACGCCTACACATAATATGGGTTGATAGCTGACTCATATGTTCTGTACGAGACCCTTTCTACACATGAAAAGTGACGAATCAGGTTTTAATCTTTTGTCATTTATTGCTGATGATGATATCTGTAGTTTTCTAGCCTCTTTTTCTAGGATCAAGACTTGTTGATTATACAGATGAAACAAGAGAAATAAAAAGCATTTGAAAAGAAAGAACAGTTCAAAATCATGACTCAGCTGCACTTTTATATTATTTAGAGCATGTTAACATACTGAGTTTGCATTTTAGCGTCTGAAGTGTTTTTCTCTTTGCAATCAAACTAATTTGTGTTGAAGCTACTCCTGGAAAGTTCTTAAAAGCATGTGTTGTTTCTTTGCAAGGATAAACTTAAACCCCGTGCAACAACATAATGAATCCAGAAGGCCAGATGTATCATTAAAATCTGCTTAGGTTTACAATGTTTTTTGTATTTTTGTATTTGCGTGTTCCGAAAATCTCTCAAGGGTGAGTTTTAGGCTTTTTAACAGTACCTATAACCGACACACCCAACATTATGTGTTCTCACATCGGTCCTTCACATGAATGGCTTTGCCAAAAGTGAGACCTCACCTTTTCCTGCCGTTCACAGTTTGTATCCTGCGTTTTTTTGTTGTCGAACAAAATACATTTTATAGGAGTGTCCTTCAGTTTGTGCCTCTGATATTCAGTTTGAAACAGCCATGTTGTTGTTTTTCATGCATTCCACAACTGGGGATGGCTGTCAAGGACCTTGTTAACCACTTCCTGTTATTGTCTATCACAGGAAATGGATGGTCAATACATTGCAGAACTTCAATGGCAGACTTTCAATTTCTTGTGTGTGTGTGTGTGTGTGTGTGTGTGTGTGTGTGTGTGTGTGTGTGTGTGTGTGTGTGTGTGTGTGTGTGTGTGTGTATTTGCAACGGATTGGTGCGGATTACCCAACACGTTGAGGAAACCGGAAAAAAAAATAGGCATCCAGATCTTTACAGCAAAATACATGTAACCACTATCATTGTAAACAATAAGTGCAGCTGTTTATTATGGACAATCAGGCCCTATATCAGACCCACTCAGTAAGCATTGTACTAAGCATGCCAATCCATACTTATACTAATCATTTGTGCATCAAACGCAGCACGGCGAGGTAATAGCCTTCACAGCACAGCCCACAGCAGATTTAATCATTATCTCAGTTCATTTAAGTGTAATACATTTATAGAAGATGCTTCAGAGGTTACTTTCAAAAAGCACTTGATTAAGTATAGTGCTGACTGAGAAATACAATGGCAGCACTTGACCAAAGAGCACGGAAAAAGGCGAGGGAATGATGATAAAAGGCAGTGGGGAAGCGAACAATCTGGATCATCAAGCTATTTGTCTGATGCTTCACAGAGGAATTGTGATGACATACGACACAGAGGGGTTAGCAACACAACAGTGTGGATGATGTGACGATAGTGTTCGCAGCAGCAAGACACCTGTGACTTACAAACGTGACTGAAAAAGACAATGTGAGAGTAAACCCTGAGCTGCTGTGGGGACTAAGAATCTCTAAAAGTGATTTATGACACACTGAGAGCACACTCCTTCACTCTGTGGCCCTCCGGCCTCTGAGAGTACCTCAGCAGGGAAAGAATAGCAAGGGTCTCTTTATCAGGCTTTAAAATAATGTTCACCTGGAACTCTATTATTAAGGTAACTTTATACCGAAATGCAAATTGTAATGATAGGCAATTAAACATATAGTTATTTGACTGTTGAAACGACATTAAAACAGGTTTTCTTATAATTATTGATGCTATAAATCTTTATAAAGTGTAATGTTGCACACATTATACCATATTGAGTATTTGTCAGTCTTTAAAAATGACTAGATAAATAGACCAGATATGAGTACGACTTTGTAAATGGTTATTTGCTTTATAGCTGTCTATAAATATTACGTTTATGGCTATTAAAGTTGTAGCTGGTGGATAAAACGCATAATTAATACTTTGAGGAGCATATAAAAACATAATTTGGAGACACAGATAATACTTTGTTAATGGTTAATAATTGATATCTGGTATTTGTGATGTGTATAGATATATTACAAAGGGTTTTTTTTTAAAAGTTTCTTACATAGTAAAGCAAGAATTAACTGTAACATAAAGAATGATTTTATATTGCTCAATCCAGTGATAAATGTACATAAATGTTATGATTGCCAATAATTAATAATTACCAGTTAAATAACAATTTACTTGGTTAATGCGAAGTGTCAAGGAACCATAACACAAGCGAGTGGTAAATCAAATTCACAGGCATTGTTATATCTTGTCTCCTGTTTGTCAAAAGACATCATGTAATGCTTTGCAAAGCATTGAGTCTATAATGTGTTTCCAGCACGGCTTATTATTTGGAGGAAGAGCTCTGATGCAACTGAATGCAAGCAGCATTTTCACAAGGAGCATGTTTCTGTACCCTTCTCTTATTTGTCTTAAATCCACATTGTTTTTGTTTTAAAGCTTCAACCTCTTGCCTAAAACCTATTGACAACAGCTGCCAATCATAGTGTTCATATTTATTTTATTTTGTATTTTTCTGGACATGGAGCCTATTATTATACAACCCCCCAAATCCTGGTAGAAGGAGACAGAGGAAACTGACAGAGGGTACAAGAGCAGGCGTAAGAGAAGAAGAAAAACAGTTCTTGCTGAGGAGGATGGGGAGTTGGCTGATGTAATTGAGATAGAATGAGATGGTATCAGCACTGGGGTCGCCCATGAATAAACAGAGGGAAGGCACTGAGGACCAATTGAGTGTGTGAAGGAGAAAGAGGCCAACCCTGTGCATGTGTGTGTGGAAGCATTCTCCATGCCTTTGAGCATATGTGCAGCTTGCACACATGTCCATGTTTGTGTGTGTGTGTGTGTGTGTGTGTGTGGTGTGTGTGTGTGTGTGTGTGTGTGTGTGTGTGTGTGTGTGTGTGTGTGTGTGGTGTGTGTGTGTGTGTGTGTGTGTGTGTGTGTGTGTGTGTGTGTGTGTGGTGTGTGTGTGGTGTGTGTGTGTGTGTGTGGTGTGTGTTGTGTGTGTGTTGTGCGTGCGTGCGTGTGTGTGAGAGTATCATCGTTGGAGTGGGGGAGGGGAACCTTCGCTTTAAGCCTGGAACTGACTGACTTGTGCTTTCCTCCCCCGTGGAGTGCTGGCTGTGTTTGTGCAGCAATGGAATAAAGACCCTCGCTCTCGGGAAATCCCAGGGGAGCGTCACCTACACAAAACACCATCACACACAACGTCGTCCTCTCTTTGTCTCGCCCACACGTCTATCTCCCGAATGTATTTGCTCAAACTCCATGCACTCATGCACACACTCATCACAGAAACATCATCCACATCAACCATCAACAGCTAGCACACAATATAAACTGACAGCCAAGCGGGAGCGATCATGAGAGAAACACTTATGAATATGGAGAGCACATCTCAATCATTAAGTATGTGCAAATAAAGAATAGCATTCTTCACAACAGATGGATTTGGTTTACATATCTTCAAACCGTGTCAGGAATCTGCCACGAATATTTATCACTGAATTTACTTTTAGATGTGCAACATGTGAATGGTTTTTAAACATCCCAATGCCTACCCAAAAGGAGCACGTGTGACATTAGCGAAAGAAAATATCATAACATATGGCCTTGATCGAACCTGGGGATTTGGGCTGGAAAGGGCGGGACAAACTGCCAGGCTCTGGCAGGGCAGATTTGGTTACTGTTCCCTTCCCCCACATGATACACATCGGTAAAGTCTTTTAGGATGAGTAGAGTTGGAATGTACACAACATTGGAGCTACTACAGATGGTATCTAAACATGTTTTTTTTTTTTTTTTAAAAGACCTCCAAAAGCCATTTCCTGAATAATTGAAACGGACGCCATGAGGATAAGGTCACTGCCATGTTTCAGACACACATGTGGATGTTAGTTTCCTCTGATAGCATCACATACCATCAGTAGCTGTAGCTTTATAATGTGGAAAGATATTTACTCTAAATTGGTTATTTTGACACTTGAGGAATGGAGCTTAAGCATTTGTTGTTTTGCCGAGAAGTGGATAAGATGATTGATACCATTCTTACATCTCTCCAATAAGTAGCAAGAGAGCACCATGAGAGCATTTGCTTAGCTTAGCATAACGGGAAACAGCTAGCCTGGCTTTCTCCAAAGTTAAAAGTGTATTCCCACCAGCACCTCTGAAGCCCTCTTATTTACAAGATATACTTTATTTTTGGTTTTATGGGACTTATGTGCTGTAACTATTTATTAGCCCACCCTGCATGGTTGACATAATCTACTTGTTGGTAAAGTTGATAGTCAGCTGGCTGGCTAGTAGTTGTGTTTTACCATTTCTCAAAATATTTGCAACGTGTCCTTGTTTGGTAATTGATGGTCAGCCAATTGAACATGTTAGTCACAAATGCCCCTTCCACACCAACGCGGTTCCAGGGCCGGTTCGGAGCTGGATCTTGAAAAGCACCGTTTTTTTCCTGTTCACACCGCAGCGGAGCTGCTCTAAGCTCCGAAATCCGGTTCGTTTCAAACACCAAAAAGTTGTCAGTCTAGAAAGCAAGCACCGCAAACGTTACACTTACGTCGGGGCGGGGCATCAGTTTTAATGTTATACCATAATTAATGCTGCAAAGCTGGGTATTTGAGCTTGGCGCATGCAGAGGCTAACAACAGCTAGCTCTAAACGCCATCGAATAGGACGTATATTTACCTTCTTTCTCCTACGGAATCGTTGTTGAAGTTGATGATTGATTGTAAAACTTTTGAACGTAGCATGTAACGACTGTAAGTTGGTAGTAAGTCGTTCCTTTTCGTTTCGACAAAGCAAAACCAAAACGAGTAGCGCTTCAATACAATCGTCATTGTTGTTGTTGTCGATGTGAGCGTTTTTCCGCGCGGTTTGGCTTTATGAAGCAGGCACGCAACGGTTACGTCAAACGATGACGCAATGACGCAGCACCAGTCGGCCTCTGAGCGGTGTGAACAGCGGGAGCTGAACCGAAGAACCGGTTCCGAACCAGAAAAGCTCTAGCACGGATCTAGAACGGGAAAAGCCTTGGTGTGAAAGGGCAAAAGAGATAGCTGTGATACTGGATGTTCAGTCGAGCAAAAACTATATTTTTACCCATTGCCACATGGGAGGTTGATTCTGCTTCCTCAAAAAACACACTGGTAGTCACACCCCGCAATCAATCAAAGGCTGTTGACAATGTCTGCTTACTGATTTTTTGGCACAGAAGCTGTTTTTCTCTATTGGAATATGCAGCAACAGCTAACTGATTCCTGGTACCACCTCATGGAAAGACATTCTGGGAAACGTTGGATCATGTGAATCATTAACTGGGTCAATGTAGATGCAGCAGGCTGATGAAAAGTGAGTACAAACGAACAGTCTATAGCAACAATCATGATTATTTTAGTATCAAACATCCTCTGTATGCTTTAAACCTGACTCTCAAAAACTCAGACACAGCAAATTCACTTTTAAAGTCTTGTAGCAGAGTTGCATTCTGGACTTTTGTATAGTAATGAAGCTGTTGAATCTATGAAATATAATTATTGTGTATTTTCATGAAATTAACCTACAGTTGGAGCTTTGGTGAATATCTCAGTCTACCTCTTGCTACATCCACACACATTTTTAGTTTGAAAAATTATTACTTTTGCTGCATTTATTCCAACGTCCACACTACCTTTGCGTGTGAGAACCCCTATAACATAGCAACACAGTCTCACGGCATTTATAGTCACAAAATTAATCTATTGATTCGTGTTCACCAACACCATTTTCGCATTTTTTTCGTGTCACACAGAACGATTTTAAAAGCAATGTAAATAATAACACATTTGAAGGAAAAAGAGATAACAAAATATACAGATTTCAGTATTCTGACACAGAACGATTTTAGAAGCAATGTATTTATATTGGTAGTATGTTTCGTGCCTGCACCAAATAATAACAAATTAGCAGGAAAAAAAGATTTAAAAAATACAGATGTCAGTATTCTGAGGCTCCGAGCCATTTCTTTTCCTCGCGGACGGCAAAAAAACTCTTAACATTATACAATTTAAATGAAAAGGGTTAGGCTTAGGGTAAGATATTGAGTAAGAACATGTTTTTATGAACCACACAGCTTCTGGTCTTCCAAAACCCGACCGGACATAAAGACGTGGTGCAGGCACGAAACATACTACCAATAGAAATACATTGCTTTTCAAATCGTTCTGTGTGACACGAAAAAAATGCGAAAATGGTGTTGGTGAACACGAATCAATAGATGAAATGAATGTCATGACTATAACACGAAATGCCGTGAGACTGGGTTGAACATAGATGTTTGAAAACCTTTTGTTCCCTGTTTTAGTTTGAAAAATCCAGGATTGCAATTTAGTCAAAGCAGGCAGATACCAAGACTTTTTGAAAACGATGACGCACCCGCCCAAGTTCATATTTTGTTGCAGCGTGTCCTCATCCCATCTCCAATTTCACACTGCATCTCCAGGAAAAAAACATCCGTGAATACCCTGTGACTACCAGTGGTTAATTCAACATTGGATAACTCAATTACAGCCACTGGTGACCTTGTTGTCAATGCTAGCAGCTGTTTAATTATTCATTTAATAATGCCTCCCAACCTCAAACACGACAGAGAGGATTCAGAAACACAAAGCACACCACTTTATTTTCCATGTGTCTATTTGTTTAATTGCCAATAACATGCACATTCATGTTTGAGCATGGTGCTTACAGAGATACACACAAACTTGTCCAAAACAGAGACAGACATGTTAGCTGTGAATGGAAGCATGTCCTGGCTAGTCTCCCTGGAAGCAGCCTCTGGAGTGCCTGGGGACTGAATGAGGCCTTTTGAGTGCTGGCTGGTGGGGCAGGTCCATTGTTAAGGACAGCTGGGCCTCTTGTTTCTTGCTTTCTCTCTGGGGGCAATGGGCACCCAATATGAGGAGATTGGGTTTCCACCACACACTCCCTTCCCAGCCCCCCACGCATCTGCAGCAGCATTGACTGTGACTCTCTCCCCTTCTGTCTGAGACCACTTCTGGATTAGAAAAAAAAACACATGCACTTAAATCTGGGGGATGAGAGGAATGCATGTCGTCCTACAACTTTATTTCACAGGCAAATTCAGATCTGTACAAATATGCAAATATCTGTATTGCATTGGATTTTAATAGATAAATAGCACACTGCAAATATAAGTTGCATTTCTTACTTAAAAACATTAGATAAATGAGCCCCATTATGTTTAATATAAAATATATTTGCATATGCAGCAATACTATCGCCTTTGCATATTACATGAAGGTAAAGCTGTACCCTGATAATATTCCTGCTGGTGAAGCTACTCAGCTCTTTTGTATTACCATTCCTAAATGGTTTCCCAAACACACACACACACACACACACACACACACACACCACACACACACACACACACACACACACACACCACACACACCACACAGCTCCATGCTCATTCTTGTCGCCACATCTTGCCCTTCCGTATCTCCATCCCCCATTCCTCCACCCCTCTCCTTTTTCCCACACTCTGCTCCTTCCTTCCCTGCCCGCGGGAGCGCTGTGATTGGGTGAATAGTGCTTCTCTCTGCGGAGTGTGCTCTGTCTGTCACATCCTTGTGGCAGGAGAGTGGAATGGAATAAAGCTCCCAAACTGGGCTATTAAAGGCTATTTTCATCCCTGCACGTCTGTTTCTTTGGGCTCATGCTCCAAATATAGATCTGGCACAAGTGACGCTAATGAAACACGTCCCCCTTTTCTGCTGGTTTTAAATCTACTTATGTAATCTCTTCCTTGCATCAACAGGGGCTTGCCATACCTAACCATCTGGGCCTGATCCTGCCGTTAACTCCTCCTGTCATTGCTGTCTTGCTTACTCAGGCTTGTGTTCTTTTTCATGCAGCTCTTAGAGGTCAGATGCATGAGCTGAAGTGGGGGAATGGTAGTAGCTACATGTTTCCATTTATATGTGGAGCACCAATCTAAGAAACAACATGCTGGGTGTGACCTACAAGTTGCAGCTAGTCATTCCAGTGCACAATGCAGGCAGGGAGGGGACAAATCCCTTAGCCACTTTGTGTCAGACGCAGACACAAATGGAGCGGTGCTCCATGTGACAGATGCTGCACACGCAGGCCTGTGTTAACAATCAATGGCAGTTCATTTCACCTGTCATGTTCTACGCTTTGTCTCGGTAAAATATAAATAAAGTGGATGAAACAAAAAGTCTGCATGGAATTCATCAGTAAGCAGTAATGTCAGAAAGACACAACCACGGAAGGTTTTGTGTGTGACCTGCTTTTGTAGTAAAAGCACTTCAGTATGTGATACAAATAAATAAATCAGAGAGCACTTTCTACAATTGAGTTCATGGTGTGAAAGATTTCAAATCCGGGGGTCGATAGGAGGAAAAACCTTTCATTCTTCATGAGGACATGTGTTTTTTCTAATACTTGCTAATGCAGAATCACTACTTCATTGTTTCACAGCGGCATGCCCTAAATATAAGGTGATTTATAAGAATAAAGCATCCCTCTCAGCTTCGCCTCCGCTACACGCGACTGCGCGTGGCAGCGTTCCCCTCACTCTCCTGTGTGTGTTTGCTGAATGGAGGTACTATGGGTCAGTGGAGCAGCTGGTGACTGGGAGGAAGAACTTAACCAGGCCTCTTTTGTGGATCAGCTGTCTCTGGCCGAGCTTTGTCATTCCAAATTGGGTCCCTTACATCCAGAGCCTGGGGAGGTTTTGACATGTAAATTGCTGACTGAGAGCTCCAACCCCACGATTACTCACTAAAATGCTACAGGGCCAAAAACTGTTCCCTGAGATGCACCGCTGGGGGGTGGGGTGGGGGGGATACACACAGCCTCGCTGCAACTGAAGTGTGCCTCACAGTCTGGTATTATGTAATGATTAAGCTTCCGTCTGGACACCAAACACTCTTCACCCAATACATTTATTTCCGGATGCTATGGGCAGTCACCATATGGGCACTTACGTGAAACATGTTAACACTGTAGACCTTTTGGGTTGCTAAATGTGATATTGGGTTAGAATAACTAAACATGACTTCAGTATACTCTCTTATCTGTTTCTTCATCTAACAGGAAATACTGATATAGTGCTACACAGGAAAGACAAATTGCAACATATGCTGCATTTGTTTTCCGTGTGTAGCGCTGAGCCAATTTGCTTCCCCTGCTCCCCAGTCTTTGTTTTACATTTGAGTAAAACAACAGAACAGACAAATACTGTGTGCATTTGTAAATACATGTGTTAATGTCTTCTAAGTTAAGGTGGGTAAGGCTTTCCATCTCTGCTGAATAAATCATTTAAATGTCATGATTAGAAAACAAAAAAAGAGATAATACAATGATGTAAAAGTCAATCTTGTAAAAAAAGCTTTCATGGAACACTTTAGAAAAAAAGATGATATGCCCAATTTACAAGCTAGAAGATTTAAAATGATTGGGAGACTTCTTGTTTCTGTAATGACTGAAGTTTCCCCCACAAGGCTTATTTGCTTAAACATGACATCTGTGGTAATCCACATATTCAAACTTCAGCAAAGGTGAAATGTAGCTAAAACAGTTTCCTTATTGTTCTCTTAGAATCCAAATATTTCCCCAATAATTAATTCAATAAACTAGTTGACTGTTGACAAATGTGCCACTTAAAGGTGGGGTCGGTAATTTTGGAGAAACCAGCTCGAGTGCGCTAGAATTTGAAAATACACAACCGGAGAAAATCTACCACTTCCTTATAGAGCCCCTCCTCCAAGACACACATGAACGCGCACATGACCAATGAGGGCACGAGATAAGTTTGTGCCCCGATGGAAGGCTGACAGGCAGGTAGGCCATCCAGTTACTTTAGCCGGGCCGGCTCAGATGATTGGTCGTGCTTTTTACAGCGCCACGGCTTCCACAGATTACATTTCTTTATGGATTTTTTGTCAAAGCACTTAAGATATTCATTGCTATCGGGATGTTAAGAGCATTCCATGGAATATAACAAAAAGTGTATCTCGAGCCGGTTTCTCAAACTTACCTACCCCACCTTTAAGAGTTTTCACAAAGGCAATGATATATTGTATTAAACATCATTACAGACTTTAAATTGTACAAATGACAACAATTACCATCATGTAAGCTGAAAACACAAAGATAAGTGGAAAATGGACCTCATGGAAAGCCAATGTATACAAGCCTAACCTTTGATCGTTTCAGTAGCTCTATAAAATGAAGCTTATGGCCAGACTGCAACACCCCAGTGAGCTGGTGTTGGGCACGTCTGCCTGCCACATGTGTGCACGGCTGTAAAAAAACCGACACTACTACACTCTCGGAGACTCGCCTCACAGGCTGCCTATTTGTTGGATGGTTACAATGCTGCTTTAACCAAGAGAGCAAACAAACAAGAATACTCTGCACATTTGAACACGCGCCAGAGCGGCAAACATCATTGCGCTAACACAAACAAATATTACATGGCCTCAATAATACACCCATCACACATCTGGAGCGTGTGTCTCATATTTGCAAGGCAGGAGAAAACCAACAGCACAGAGCTGCTGTGCTGCATGAGCAGTAAGCACACAGGAAGTGAAATCTGCTCAATATACTTTAGCCTGTGGCAGTTTGAGGGATAATTGCTGACACTCCTAGCTTAGCAGATAGCCTCTCCATGCTGCAGTGTCAGGGAAACCCTCTGTTACTGACATCTGTCTGAAGCACGGCGCACAGAAAGGACATGACATGAATCATGTAAACATGGATTTACCCATATCCTCCATACTGCCTGCACAGCCTATTATAGGAGCATTCTGGCAACATAATAAACCAGGCATTGCTGCCTGCTGTGGCAGAGTGCTTCTTTCCAAGCTGCCCTACTTTCAGCCTGTAGTTGTTGACTTGGTGTATTTGTTCTGAATGGCAACCAAACCCTTTTTCTCTTTGTTTGCTGTTGATGAGGAAATGGAGTGGCTCTGCAATTGGGGGAAGAGAACACTTAGGGCTACCGCTGTGCCTCCGTTTTCCATCACTGGAATCAGGGTTGTGATGCTCAGCTTTTGTACACAAGGAAACATTCACCTCACCCATAATGAAGACTGTGATAATGAGATTTAATTGCCAGCAGAACAAACAGTTTAAGTTACCTAATGTGTTTGTAATGTATGTAAAGCACCTCATTAAGTGGTGCGGTGATGATGTATTTTTGTATCTGGAAGTTAAAATTGCAAGGGGTCTCTGTATTTTTTAATATTGCAGAAAATCTAATAATACTTAGACTTTTAGCAGTATAATTTCCACATATTTACACTATAACTTCCTAATGCAATAGCTAGAAGCAAAAAGTTAAGGTAGTGCTATAAACGAACTACATCACAGTCACATGGCTGCGCATCACCGCTATATTGATGACTTGTTAGCAACCACTGATTTTATGACACATACAATCTTAGGATGTTCACGAGTGGGGTATTTACTGGCGTATTTTATGTCCTAAAAGAAAATGTGAAAATCTCTTGAGCTTGTGTTAACCACAGATCTTATTTCAGGCCTCTAACCAAAACATGTTCACATTGACTTCGAGACGAGGGAACCAGAAGTGGGTTTTCGGACTCATTCCTGCACCACTCCATAAGGTGTTTACATTCAGTGCTAGTCCCTGATCTGGTACCTCTCTGCAGTGTGGTGATGCAGTAAGGGAGAGAGAAGGGGCATGGTGGGGTGTGGGGGGGGGCGTGAGGAGATGAACAGAGCAGCAGATAATGACCTGAGCTTCCATCTGCTGGGCACCACGGGGCGGAGACACCTTCAACCTGCCACCGGTCGGTCGCCACGGCAATCTGCCGCTCCCCATCGTCCTGGTGACATCTGCTTTTGGGTGACTGAAAGATGAATGCAGCACCAGCCGCACTGGGCACAGAACAGACGTCACGCAGACCGCTAGACACACACTAACACTGCGGCACAGATGGCCAGAAACACACCACCGTGGAGATTACAATCCAGGCATTCTCCTCTGCCTCTAACCCCTCAGTAGAGTGGATGTAATATGTATCATGACATATTCATAGCGACATTAGCTGTGAATATGTTTTGGGTCTCTTCCTAAATAGCTGGCATTGGCAGTCACTGGCTGGCAGAACCTTGCCATATGCAGTTTATTTAATACCCTCCTGTAACACATATGTCACACTTTTACCTGTTAAAGGATCATATTTGTCTATGTTTGAGTTCATAATGCCAATGTGTTTGTTTTAAGGGCTCGGGGGATAAATGTTTTTGTTTACTAGTACTCTGTATCTATGGCAATATCGTTTTGCTTGACTAGCGTCCCCAGCCACAGCTGTCACAGTTATTTAGTGCCTCTGCGGTAACCTTGGAAACACCCACCCTGCATACAAGTGTTTTTCACAAAGTGAGATTCTGAGAAACAGGTGAGGAGCCGGGAATGTGGTGATTACACACAACAGCTGCAGGAAAGTAACAAAACCACCTATGTGTTGGGTGTGAGGAAAAGGACAGCTGGAGAGAGAGAGAGAGAGAGAGA
>CADEHL010000977.1:2500-22500 GCA_902827135.1 Harpagifer antarcticus
TGCATGACTTTCAGAGTAACTTTGATCTTCTTTTCACTATTGACGTAAAAGTAGAAGTACTCAGATCTTGTACTTGAGTAAAAGGTAGAAGTACTCAGATCTTATACCTGAGTAAAAGAAGAAGTACTCAGATCATGTACTTGAGTAAAAGTAGAAGTACTCAGATCTTGTACTTGAGTAAAAGTAGAAGTACTCAGATCGTGTACTTTAGTAAAAGTACTCAGATCTTGTACTTTAGTAAAAGTAGAAGTACTCAGATCTTGTTATTGAGTAAAAGAAGAAGTACTCAGATCTTGTACTTGAGTAAAAGTAGAAGTACTCAGATATTGTACTTGAGTAAAAGTAGAAGTACTCAGATCTTGTTCTTGAGTACAAGTAGAAGTACTCAGATCTTGTACTTGAGTCAAAGTAGAAATACTCAGATATTGTACTTGAGTAAAAGTAGAAGTACTCAGATCTTGTACTTGAGTAAAAGTAGAAGTACTCAGATCGTGTACTTTAGTAAAAGTACTCAGATCTTGTACTTGAGTAAAAGTAGAAGTACTCAGATCTTGTACTTGAGTAAAAGTAGAAGTACTCAGATCGTGTACTTTAGTAAAAGTACTCAGATCTTGTACTTTAGTAAAAGTAGAAGTACTCAGATCTTGTTATTGAGTAAAAGAAGAAGTACTCAGATCTTGTACTTGAGTAAAAGTAGAAGTACTCAGATATTGTACTTGAGTAAAAGTAGAAGTACTCAGATCTTGTTCTTGAGTACAAGTAGAAGTACTCAGATCTTGTACTTGAGTCAAAGTAGAAATACTCAGATATTGTACTTGAGTAAAAGTAGAAGTACTCAGATCTTGTACTTGAGTCAAAGTAGAAGTACTCAGATCTTATACTTCAGTAAAAGTAGAAGTACTCAGATCGTGTACTTGAGTAAAAGTAGAAGTACTCAGATCGTGTACTTTAGTAAAAGTACTCAGATCTTGTACTTTAGTAAAAGTAGAAGTACTCAGATCTTGTTATTGAGTAAAAGTACTCAGATCTTGTACTTGAGTAAAAGTAGAAGTACTCAGATCTTGTTCTTGAGTAAAAGAAGAAGTACTCAGATCTTGTACTTGAGTCAAAGTAGAAGTACTCAGATCTTATACTTGAGTAAAAGTAGAAGTACTCAGATATTGTACTTGAGTCAAAGTAGAAGTACTCAGATCTTATACTTGAGTAAAAGTAGAAGTACTCAGATATTGTACTTGAGTCAATGTAGAAGTACTCAGATCTTGTTCTTGAGTAAAATTAGAAGTACTCAGATCTTGTACTTAGTAAAAGTAGAAGTACTCAGATCTTGTACTTGAGTAAAAGTAAAAGTACTCAGATCTTGTTCTTGAGTAAAAGTAGAAGTACTCAGATCTTATACTTCAGTAAAAGTAGAAGTACTCAGATCGTGTACTTGAGTAAAAGTAGAAGTACTCAGATCTTGTTCTTGAGTAAAAGTAGAAGTATTCAGATCATGTACTTGAGTAAAAGTAGAAGTACTCAGATCGTGTACTTTAGTAAAAGTACTCAGATATTGTACTTGAGTCAAAGTAGAAGTACTCAGATCTTGTACTTGAGTAAAAGTAGAAGTACTCAGATCTTGGTTTGAAGCAAGTGTAAGTGTTCAAGTACAAAGCATCAAACAGGTACATAGTACAGTACTTAAGCACCTGTACTTAGTTGTGAAATATTATCATAAAATATGATAGAATATACTTATCATTATTAAATGGAAAGTTAAAATCTCAGTCATAAATAAATATGTGTTTTTGTGCAGAAATGTTTAATGAAATGATCTGAATGATGAAAGCCATGCTGTACATCACAGGGTTATCTGGCACAATGATGAAATGGTATATCCAAATATCAAAGATCGTTGAACATTTCATTTAAACAATAACCAGAAATGTTTCACAGGATTTTAGAAAAGAAACAACATTTTAAAACAGAAGGAACATCTAATGACCAATCCCCATTGTACAAGTTGAATAAAAATGTAATTTGTAGGGCTATTTGAATGTATAAAAGTACGCACACTAGATGTAAATAACTGTTGAATTCACAGACACATCTGCTCACGTTCGACTACAATGTGTGAGGTTTCATCGGCCAGTTACCATGAAGCATCACTGCCTTCAGATCTGATATCAATATGAAGCTGATTCCTAACACAACATATTTCCCTTATCTCTCATTAACTATAAACCAGTAAGTTGACGGAGCACTTTTTTAACTTTCTGAACAAAACACGTGACTTTCAGCAGTTTTAAAAGTAAGTATGTTGATGGTAAATTGTTGTTATTGTGACATTTGAGATACAGAAGCTGCCCCGGTCTCCTAATCTACTTTCCGCTTGTGTTCAGAAAGCCTCCACACAGTAGACGTTTGCCAAACATTCACACATGGCACGACTCGTTATAAGACTAATCCATCCTTTCCTGTAAAACTCCTCCTTTCTCTCCCCCCTTTGAAATCTCCCTCTCATTTCTGTTTACAAGACTCAAATTGCTTCCACACACTTTATTCCTAAAAGCCCATAGATCTGCAGCGAGAGCCAGGAGCCTTTTCACTGTGGCGGTAAATACCTCGAGCGTTAGACATCATCACAGTCATCAGCTTCTCTTTGACTCATCGCTTTCTCTTACTTCTGTTCTATTGTGTTGCTCAGTTGGAGTTAGAGGAGCCTGCCGTCAGACTGTCTTTGACATTACACTGTAGCTATGAACACATGACGATAAAAGCCTTGCATCCTTGAATAGTTTGAATTGTTTACGTAAATAATAATGAATAATTACGTACAAGAACTGAGCATTTCTTCCACTTCTACCTGACACAAATACATTTGTATTATAAGACATTAAGAAAATGGCATTTAAAATCAGTCATTAAAAAGAAAAGCTAATAAAATAAACATTAAAAGAAAAAATACATGGATAAAAGTTACAGTGCAGTCTAAGATATGAATAGTTCAATTAAAAGCAGCGACAAAAAGAAAAGTCTTCTTGCTGGATTTGAAAGTAGTCAGAGTTGCAGCGGACCTGCAGGTTTCTGGGAGTTTGTTCCAGATGGAGCATAATAACTGAACGCTGCTTCCCCATGTTTAGTTCTGACTCTGGGGACAGAAAGCTGACCAGTCCCTGAAGACCTGAGAGATCTGGATGGTTCATCATTTAGCAGGAGGTCAGAAATGTATTTTGGGCCTAAACCATTCAGTGCTTTATAAACCAGCAGCAGTATTTTGAAATCTATTCTTTGACACACAGGAAGCCAGTGTAAAGACTTCAGAACAGGAGTGATGTGATCCACGTTCTTAGTGTTAGTGAGGACTCGAGCAGCAGCGTTCTGAATCAGCTGCAGCTTTCTAATAGATTTTTTAGTGAGACCTGTGAAGACACCATTACAGTAGTCGAGTCTACTGAAGATAAAAGCATGGACAAGTTTTTCCTAATCCTGCTGTGACATTAGTCTTTTAATCCTAGATATGTTCTTTAGGTGATAGTAGGCTGATTTAGTAACTGTTTTAATGTGACTGTTGAAACTCAGGTCAGAGTCCATGACTACACCTAGATTTCTGGCTTTATCTGTTGTTTTGAACATTGCAGACTGAAGCTCAGCGCTAACTTTTATACGTTCTGCCTTGGCTCCAAAAACCATTACCTCAGTTTTATCTTTGTTTAATTGGAGAAAGTTCTGACACATCCAGTCATTGATTTGTTCAATGCACTTACTCAGTGTTTGAATTGGAGCATAGTCTCCTGGTGAAACTGTTACGTAAATTTGTGTGTCATCTGCATAGCTATGGTAACTTATGTTGTTGTTTTTCATTATCTGAGCCAGTGGTAGCATGTAGATGTTAAAGAGAAGAGGCCCCAAGATGGAGCCTTGAGGAACCCCACATGTCATATTTGTCAACTCAGATGTGTATTTACCTATAGAAACAAAGTTGTTTCTGTCCTTTAAGTAGGAATCAAACCAATTTAGAACTGTTTCCGAAAGTCCCACCCAGTTTTCCAGTCGGTCTAGTAATATGTTGTGGTCAACAGTGTCAAACGCAGCACTGAGATCTAATAATACTAACACTGAAGTTCTGCCACTGTCTGTGTTTAAGTGGATGTCATTAAAGACCTTTACAAGAGCAGTCTCAGTGCTGTGGTTTGGACGAAAGCCTGACTGGAACACATCGAAACAGTCATTTAAATGCAAGAAATTACTCAACTGTTGAAAAACAACTTTTTCAATGATTTTACCTAGAAATGGCAGGTTTGATATGGGCCTGTAATTGTTCATTACTGAAGCATCTAGATTATTCTTTTTTAAGAGCGGTTTAATGACTGCAGTTTTCAGGGCCTGTGGAAAAATACCTGAGTGAAGAGATTTGTTTACTATATGAAGTAGATCTGAGGCCATGCAAGGCAAAACATCTTTGAAAAATCCCGTTGGAATAATATCAAGGCAGCAGGAGGAGGATTTCAGAAGTTGAATAATGTCCTCTAGGTTTTTATCATTAATCTGATGGAATTGTGTCATGGTGCTTGAATTTATGTTAAGTGGACACAGAAACACATTTACTGTTCCTGATGCAGAGGCACTGACTGCTTGTCTGATTTTCTGAATTTTGTCAGTGAAAAAGGCAAAATCATTGCACGCCCTGGTGGATAGAAATTCAGAGGCTACTGACACTGGGGGGTTAGTTAGTCTGTCGACGGTAGCAAACAAGGCACGTGCGTTGTTTTTGTTTTTGGTAATGATGTCAGAGAAGAACGATTGTCGTGTGTTTTTCAATTCCAAATTATAAAGGCAAAGTCTCTCTTTATAGATTTCAAAGTGAACCTGGAGATTTGTTTTTCGCCACCTGCGTTCAGCTTTTCGACACTCTCTTTTTTCTGTTTTCACGGTCATGGCCTTTCTCCATGGAGATATTTTCTTGCCAGTCTCTTCCTTTACCTTAGTTGGAGCAATGGCATCTATAATATTTTTATGATCTACTAGCTCATTTACTGAGATGAGATTAGTAAAGCTAATAATACTCATGACAAGTTGAATTTAGGAAGATTCTGAATGCATGACTTTCAGAGTCACTTTGATCTTCTTTTCACTATTGACGTAAAAGTAGAAGTACTCGAATCTTGTACTTGAGTAAAAGTAGAAGTACTCGAATCTTGTACTTGAGTAAAAGTAGAAGTACTCAGATCTTGTACTTGAGTAAAATTAGAAGTACTCAGATCTTGTACTTGACTAAAAGTAGAAGAACTCAGATCTTGTTCTTGAGTTCAAATAGAAGTACCAGAGTGCCAACTTTGATCTTCTTTCACTATTGCAAAGCAAGGCCTTCAAGGTGATAGTAACAGATTCCTCATTGATGTATATTTTCAATAAAAGCCTTGAATCTTGAATCTCTTCCTGAAGTCTGACCCGAAGCTAAACCCATGTGGTGCATGCAGGACATGAATGATGCTCCATGGAAAACTAAACCACTGCTGCTTGTTCCCAAAAGTATTTAATACTGTTTCAAATCACAGCGTTTTATTCCCTGTTTCAATGAGATTTACATTTTGGCTGATCCCACTTAATGATTTGAGATTGCATCCTCCAAAGGACACGATGGGGATGGAGCGAGTTCTTTAAAAAGTGCCCTGCGATACTTAATCATAAAGTGGTCGAACAGGGTGAACATGAACGTGCACGATGCCAAGAACAAGTCAACAGTTAGTCTTCACATGGGGCTCGGGGCCTTTGGGGGTGGGGGGGGGGGGAGCACAGTTTATAGGCGTCCTTCACGTTCTTTTTACTTTTGCCAAAATGGCTCAAACTGAATCTGTGGCTAACATGCAAAAGCTGGGCAGTGTGCGAGGAGGATGAGGAGGAGGAGGAGGAGGAGGAGGAGGAGGAGACACAAGAGGAGGGTTTCAGATTCAGAGAAAAGCAAACACAAGTTTTTAAAGTGTTGTAAACGTGCATGGAGCCTGTTGCATTCGCTCCTATTTTCAACCTTTAAGCTTTCTTATTCTTCATTTATCCATTAACACATTGAAACGTTGACTTTAATTAAATATATTATGTCAACAGATTATAGATAATTGTATTTGCTTTACATTTTTCAGTGTGTAGTGACGCAGGGTTGATGGATTTTTCTATGTCGATCTTTAAAGTATAGCATCTCCCTGGTTCGCTCGACAAATATCCAATAGCCGCTTTCACACCAAGTACTTTGCCGTACTTAGTGCCAGCACTTAGTGCCAGCACTTAGTGCCCCCATGGAACTAAGTACAGATCGCGTTCACACTGGAATAAGTTCCCTGAGGGAGAATTAGGCAACTGAAGCCGCTGACGTCACTTCTTCTTCTTCTGCTTTGGGCTTACTGGCAGGCCGCAAACCACTTCACGGCGTATACTGCCCCCTGAACCCCGTTTCCCTGCCAAACCCCCCCCCCCCCCCCCTATGCAAGCCCCTCCCTCTGAACCCAGGGCTCGCTACAATACTGTATACTGTATACACAAACTAAACTATACAAAAACGCCTTTACGCTTTGGAGCTTGTTTATCCATCTGTAAGCAACTGCCAGCTCGGTCTCTCAGTCACTCACTCCTGATCGTTCACTGCGCAGTGACAGCTGCTACGGGCCTGATGTGTGAAAGTGAAACTATCTTTCGGCCCACCCCTCCAGGGGAAGATAGCGTGGGCCGGTTGGCCGGTGTGGGCCGGTAGGATTTAGGCCAAAAAAAAGATTTTATTCCCAATGGCCCGTCCGCCCCTGGTCCCACCTCTCGAGCAGGCACTCAAAATGGGGGTAAAAGTTCTCTGAACTAAGTTCTCTTTTTGGTGTGAACGCAAAATTCCAGGCACTAACGGAACTAAACGGGAAAAGTACGGGTAAAGGTCCTTTCCTTGTAAAAGCGCCAGTGATATAATGGATACTTACACGGTCTGTTCATAAGGAGTATCTCCACATATAAAACACAGCGTGAATAGCGTCTCCACCGTTGTGCTAACTGCGGCTAATGTTTGGCACGTTGCTGTTTACTCGTCTCATTTAGACACTTGTTAGCATTATTAGCCATTAATAACTTCCCCAGTGGGGTATTTTTTACTTCTTAGGGATGTCTCCAGTAAATATGTGTCTACAGCTATACATCAATAACCCCTGAGCTAAACAACCCTGGTCCAACTCACATTAGTCCTGAATCTCTGTTGACATTTTGCTAGCCAGCTGCCATCACAGACTTCATATTCTTATATCAAAACGTTGGTGATTCATTAGAACTAGCATATTTCCTAGGATACAATACAATTATGATACTATAACAACTAAAACCTTTCATTCACCAAAAGAGCAAGTGATTTCCAGATGTTTCAACAAAGTATATGAGCTTTAAAGGTTTTATAAATAGTTTTACATCAATAACAAATGTGCCAGCAAACCCCAGTCAAACTCCCATTTGACCCAAATGTGTGAAGATAGTTTCTAACCATCACTGACTTGAAGTGATCATTCCTTTGCTAGAAGTCATATTCTACCAATATCACACCAACTGAAGTACTTACTGACAACGTTTTTTAATACGATGACTCCACAGATCATATTTTTACTTAAGATAATACACAAACTACAACTCACCAAAACAGCTAGTGACTTTCAGACGATTCAAAACAAGAAGAAAAACCAAACATTTTCAGTTAAAGTTTTGTTGTTGTGTCTCTTAGAAAGGATCACATCCAGGTCTCCCCTTCTTTATTAAATGTCCTGTAGCTTCTGGGATGAAAGCTGTTGGGAATCCTCTCAGCTCATTTCTTTTTCACCACATCAGCACCTGCTGTCTTTAATTCCTGCTGTTTTCTCCCCTCTCTGTTCTCCTGCTCTCTGTCGGCCCTTTTGAAGTCTCCGGGGGTCCTGTGGTTTGCAAAGGGTCAGAGGAGGGCAGCCCTACTGTCCGATGGAGGGCCGCCGCGGGACAAAGTGAGCCACCACCTGTCCTCCTGCTCCGTCAACACCACCGCGTCACTGTACTCACACCTCCTCATCTCACTACACTGTACACACACACACACACACACACACACACACACACACACACACACACACACACACACACACACACACACACACACACACACACACACACACACACACACACACCCCTGAGCAAACACACACTCTGAGGTGGGAGAAGTACTCAGATCTTAAGTAAAAGTAGAAGTTTCAGAGTGTAGGAATACTCGGTTACAAGTACAAGTCCTGCATTCAAAATGTTACTCAAGTAGAAGTACTCAGATCTTGTACTTGAGTCAAAGTAGTAATAAGATCTTGTACTTGAGTAAAAGTATAAGTACTCAGGTCTTGTACTTGAGTAAAAGTACAAGTACTCAGATCTTGTACTTAGTAAAAGTAGAAGTACCAGAGTGTAGGAATACTCTGTCACAGTAAAAGTCCTGCATTCAAAATGTTCCTCAAGTGAAAGTAGAAAAGTATTCTCATCAAAATATAGTGAAAGACAGTGAAAGTAGTCGTTGTGCAGATTGGTCCATTTCAGAATAATATATATGATATGTTTTATAATGATTGATCATGAAAGTGTTCTCAAAGCTGGTGAAGGTGCAGCTAGTCTGAATGGCTTTGTAGACTGCAGGGTAGCTGGTGGATTTACTCCAGGTGGAACTAAAGTCTGATTTAACACTTGATTAGATTTCACATCATTCATCCAGATCTGTGAAGTAACTAAAGGTATTAAATACATGTAGTGGAGGAAAAGTACACCATGTACCTCTGAACTGTACACAGTAGCATAAAACGGACCTTAAGTGTACTTAAGTGCAGTACTTAGTGACTTTACACCACTCTAAACACATGCGGGAACGTGTGCAGTTTGCTGTTGGACCCCTACTGTCCCACAACCGTCACACAGAGACTCATCAAGGCGTCCTGCTGCTATCAGCCCTCCCTTTCCTCACACTTCACATTACAGAGGACTCAATCTGGCCTGAGCCCAAAACAGGTTGGGGTGAGAGAAAAAGGCTGTGTCCTGGGGAGAGAGTCAATGCAGGTCCGGGGTCACGCATAGAGGAGAGAGGCGGCCTGAAGTCCTTCAAGATGAAACATTAGCCTTTCAAATGACGGAGATCAAACTCTTTTTTTTGCCCCGATGCTCCCATTGAAGAGTTTTTCATTCAACGTCCTGCCCACAGGGGGGCACCCAGGAGCCCCCGCTTCTTGATGCCAGCATAGTGAACCTGGAGATGTTGAGCACACCAACGTTTCATGATAGAAATGTAAAGTACAACAGCAATCTGTCCGATCCAAATGATCCAGAGTCCCCTAAGACTTCCAAATGGACCCAACATTAATCTAAATCAGCCCACAGAGAGAAATCAGTGTTTGGCATTTCCTGGTTCCAACTGCCATTAGCCACAGAAATGGATCCTCAATAACCCCTGGAACCACTCCAAATGTTCCTAATCTGCCATGCCATTTTTTAAATATAGTCCACATGCTAATCAACGCAACTTATGCTAATTGTGCAAATTGCCCAACATTTGCAAGTTAGCATCCAGCAGTTTTCTATGTGCTGGGACCCGCACTGTACATTTCTATCATAAATCTTTGGGGTACTTTGTGTGAATCCTGTTTTTAACTCTGACCTTGTTGCTGCTATAAATTGGAACTTATCCAACGGGATAAATAAAGTTGTATTTATTTATTTAACAGGGACAGTGCACATTAATCAGGATTTCTGTAAATGTGTAACTGAATTAGGCAAGAGGCTTTCATCTTTAGTCCCTGGAAAGATTTTGTAAGTCAACCTAAAATCTTTTCTTACTCAACATTTCCAGGTTCACTATAAGCTAGCAACTAGATGATCAGGGAGCGAGGCCAAGGTGGAGCAGGAGGATCCAGATCCGGACACCAGACCTGAGTCCGAGTCCGACACCGCCAGCTCCTCAAACTTCTGGATCACTTTCCTCACCGGCTGGAAGGGGATTTCCCTGCTCCAGCGTCCCCCTCCTGCTCCACACGGCCCCCTGTAGGACGAGTCCTTCCCCAGGAACACATGAGGAGGAGGGGGGAGGCCGCACCGCACCCTCAGCTGGCCCTGATTCAGACCCAGAGCCGGGGTGACTCCCACAGGGGGGAAGAGAGTGGGCAGAGAGGTGAGATGCTCCCGGGTCAGTGCGTTGTGGAAGCTCAGGACGCCCCCTCCCATGTTGAGGAAGACCCCGAGGGTTTTGATCTGAGGGGGGACGGAGCAGAGGGGCACACGGCTGCCATCGTACACGACACAAAAAGACGAGCCATGCCTCTCGAGCCACCAGCCGACAGAACCATCCAGAGAACTCACACCTGCAGACAGCAGAGATTCATGTTCATCGTGCAGCCGTTACGGAGCCCAGATTTTAGGCTAAACACTTGCATGCATTTAATAGTTAGTGCAATGTGTAATTCATTTAGTTAAATCAATTACTATCAACAAGGAACTACAGCACGGTCACATGACTTCACATCTCCACCGCTAAGCTAAAGGCGGCTAATGTTGGGCTATAAAGGAACTACAGCACGGTCACATGACTTCACGTCACCACCGCTAAGCTAAAGGCGGCTAATGTTGGGCTATAAAGGAACTACAGCACGGTCACATGACTTCACGTCACCACCGCTAAGCTAAATGCGGCTAATGCTGGGCTATAAAGGAACTACAGCACGGTCACATGACTTCACGTCACCACCGCTAAGCTAAAGGTGGCTAATGTTGGGCTATAAAGGAACTACAGCACGGTCACATGACTTCACGTCTACACTGCTAAGCTAAAGGTGGCTAATGTTGGGAGATATAAAGGAACTACAGCACGGTCACATGACTTCACGTCTACACTGCTAAGCTAAAGGTGGCTAATGTTGGGAGATATAAAGGAACTACAGCACGGTCACATGACTTCATGTCACCACCGCTAAGCTAAAGGAGGCTAATGTTGGGCTATAAAGGAACTACAGCACGGTCACATGACTTCACGTCACCACCGCTAAGCTAAAGGAGGCTAATGTTGGGCTATAAAGGAACTACGGCACGGTCACATGACTTCACGTCACCATCTCTAGGCTAAAGGCGGCTAATGTTGGGCTGTGTTACTCTAAGTAAAAATCAAGCGTAGTTACAGACATATATTATGTTATAGAACCAAGTGTTGAAATATCTTCAGCTTCTGTTAATCACTGACCTCATTTTAAGCTTCTAACCAAAAAACATAATAAAAAAAACATTGACTTCCAGACGACAGAATATGCAGGAAGTGCTAAAAAGCGGACTCGTTTCAGGATTTAAGAATCATTCCTGCAGTACTCTGTGGGTATAAAGCTAAACACTAGCTGCAAATATGGTCAAATTGTTCCACTAATATAACAAAACACTAAGAATGGAGACACAAATGTTTTCTGACCACCGAAGATCGATGGTCTTTAAAAGGTCTCAGAACTTTAGAGCTTAGTCTGATGACGTGTGTGTGTACGTGTATGTGTGTGTGTGTGTTTGTGTGTGTGTGTGTGTGTGTGTGTGTGTGTGTGTGTGTGTGTGTGTGTGTGTGTGTGTGTGGGTTAAACAAGAGTCTTGCTGACTAACAGTGGTGTTTCTGGAAGCAATAATCTCTCTGGCAGAGAACCAATCTAAACACAGAGAGCAGAGTATTTACCGATCCTGTAGACGGAGCTGTTACACACGTCCACCTCCCAGTAATACTGTCCCCCAGTGATGATGACATCAGAGCAGACCTGAGGGAGGGGCAGTGCCACCCGGGGGTCAGGGGTCATGGATCTACTGACCCCTGAGTCCGGAGAGGGGTCGCTGTGAGTGACGGTGAGGGAGGAGGCGGAGGAGAGATGCAGCGATGGAGGTACGGTTGAAGAGTCCAGAGCAAAACACAGTCCTGAAAACAGTTGTGAATGATTGAGGATAATCGTAAGGAGAGAGTAACAAATACTGCACCAAGAAAATGAAATAACCCCAACACTGACCCTAACCCCACAGAGGCAAGGAACACGTACTGGTTTTATGCATGAATTGGTCAATAAATGTGATCTGATCATCATCAAAGTCACAATTATCGACACAATACAATCCGTTTTACCTGATAGAAAACACACTTTGGGTTTGTTCTTGTGCATTTTTAATAAATTATTCAATCATTCAGTGTATGTTGAACCCCTAGACTTTAACAAAAAACGAATTGATTTAGGAGTACGGACACATCTACCTGGATAAGCAAATAACAAATACAAAATGCAGAATTAAAGAAAGACATTTGTTATTGACTTTGGGACATGAGATGATGTGAGGAGTGTTGCTAGTTTAGAGATATAAGGTCCAGTGAAACGGCAACACCATGAAGAAACATCGTATAAATAACACGTACAAAATCTCAAAAATCAATAAATAAACAGTTGAATAACACTATTTAAACAACTACGCATAAACCTGTTATTATACATTTATTTATTTCAGTGTTTCCTGACCGAACACAGAGCGCTCCATCTCCTCCTCCGTCAGCTCCACGTCTCCCCCCTCTGGAGCTGCTGGGGAACAACATGTTGACAGTAAGGATCACACAGACAGTGATGTTACAGTTACTCCACTACATGTATACTCCACGACAGTTCGGAGGTACATGGTGTACTTTTCCTCCACTACATGTATTTAATACCTTTAGTTACTTCACAGATCTGGATGAATGATGTGAAATATAATCAAGTGTTGAATCAGACTTTAGTTCCACCTGGAGTAAATCCACCAGCTACCCTGCAGTCTACAAAGCCATTCAGACTAGCTGCACCTTCACCAGCTACCCTGCAGTCTACAAAGCCATTCAGACTAGCTGCACCTTCACCAGCTACCCTGCAGTCTACAAAGCCATTCAGACTAGCTGCACCTTCACCAGCTACCCTGCAGTCTACAAAGCCATTCAGACTAGCTGCTCCTTCACCAGCTTTGAGAACACTTTCATGATCAATCATTATAAAACATATCATATATATTATTCTGAAATGGACCAATCTGCACAACGAATACTTTCACTGTCTTTCACTATATTTTGATGAGAATACTTTCCTACTTTCACTTGAGGAACATTTTGAATGCAGTACTTTTACTGTAACAGAGTATTCCTACACTCTGGTACTTCTACTTTTACTCAAGAACAAGATCTGAGTACTTCTACTTTTACTCAAGAACAAGACCTGAGTACTTCTACGTTTACTCAAGTACAAGATCTGAGTACTTCTACTTTGACTCAAGTACAAGATCTGAGTACTTCTACTTTTACTCAAGTACAAGATCTGAGTACTTCTACTTTTAGTCAAGTACAAGATCTGAGTACTTCTACTTTTACTCAAGTACAAGATCTGAGTACTTCTACTTTTACTCAAGTACAAGATCTGAGTACTTCTACTTTTACTCAAGAACAAGACCTGAGTACTTCTACGTTTACTCAAGTACAAGATCTGAGTACTTCTACTTTGACTCAAGTACAAGATCTGAGTACTTCTACTTTTACTCAAGTACAAGATCTGAGTACTTCTACTTTTAGTCAAGTACAAGATCTGAGTACTTCTACTTTTACTCAAGTACAAGATCTGAGTACTTCTACTTTTACTCAAGTACAAGATCTGAGTACTTCTACTTTTACTTTAGTACAAAATATTTGAGTACTTCTACTTTTACTCAAGTACAAGATCTGAGTACTTCTACTTTTACTTTAGCACAAAATATTTGAGTACTTCTACTTTTACTCAAGTACAAGATCTGAGTACTTCTACTTTTACTACAAGATCTGAGTACTTCTACTTTTACTCAAGTACAAGATCTGAGTACTTCTACTTTTACTCAAGCACAAGATCTGAGTACTTCTACGTTTACTCAAGTACAAGATCTGAGTACTTCTACTTTTACTCAAGTACAAGATCTGAGTACTTCTACTTTTACTCAAGTACAAGATCTGAGTACTTCTACTTTTACTTAAGTACAAGATCTGATTACTTCTCCTTTTACTCAAGTACAAGATCTGAGTACTTCTACTTTTACTCAAGTACAAGATCTGAGTAATTCTACCTTTACTCAAGTACAAGATCTGAGTACTTCTACTTTTACTGAAGTACAAGATCTGAGTACTTCTACGTTTACTCAAGTACAAGATCTGAGTACTTCTACTTTTACTCAAGTACAAGATCTGAGTACTTCTACTTTTACTCAAGTACAAGATCTGAGTACTTCTACTTTTACTCAAGTACAAGATCTGAGTACTTCTACTTTTACTTTAGTACAAAATATTTGAGTACTTCTACTTTTACTCAAGTACAAGATCTGAGTACTTCTACTTTTACTTTAGCACAAAATATTTGAGTACTTCTACTTTTACTCAAGTACAAGATCTGAGTACTTCTACTTTTACTACAAGATCTGAGTACTTCTACTTTTACTCAAGTACAAGATCTGAGTACTTCTACTTTTACTCAAGGACAAGATCTGAGTACTTCTACGTTTACTCAAGTACAAGATCTGAGTACTTCTACTTTTACTCAAGTACAAGATCTGAGTACTTCTACTTTTACTCAAGTACAAGATCTGAGTACTTCTACTTTTACTTAAGTACAAGATCTGATTACTTCTCCTTTTACTCAAGTACAAGATCTGAGTACTTCTACTTTTACTCAAGTACAAGATCTGAGTAATTCTACCTTTACTCAAGTACAAGATCTGAGTACTTCTACTTTTACTGAAGTACAAGATCTGAGTACTTCTACGTTTACTCAAGTACAAGATCTGAGTACTTCTACTTTTACTCAAGTACAAGATCTGAGTACTTCTACTTTTACTCAAGTACAAGATCTGAGTACTTCTACTTTTACTCTAGTACAATATCTGAGTACTTCTCCTTTTACTCAAGTACAAGATCTGAGTACTTTTACACAAGTTCAAGATCTGAGTACTTCTACTTTTACTCAAGTACAAGATCTGTGTACTTCTACTTTTACTCAAGTACAAGATCTGAGTACTTCTACTTTTACTCAAGCACAAGATCTGAGTACTTCTCCTTTTACTCAAGTACAAGATCTGAGTACTTCTACGTTTACTCAAGTACAAGATCTGAGTACTTCTACTTTTACTCAAGTACAAGATCTGAGTACTTCTACTTTTACTCAAGTACAAGATCTGAGTACTTCTACTTTTACTTAAGTACAAGATCTGATTACTTCTCCTTTTACTCAAGTACAAGATCTGAGTACTTCTACTTTTACTCAAGTACAAGATCTGAGTACCTCTACTTTTACTCAAGTACAAGATCTGAGTACTTCTACTTTTACTTAAGTACAAGATCTGAGTACTTCTCCTTTTACTCAAGTACAAGATCTGAGTACTTCTACGTTTACTCAAGTACAAGATCTGAGTACTTCTACTTTTACTGAAGTACAAGATCTGAGTACTTCTACGTTTACTCAAGTACAAGATCTGAGTACTTCTACTTTTACTCAAGTACAAGATCTGAGTACTTCTACTTTTACTCAAGTACAAGATCTGAGTACTTCTACTTTTACTCTAGTACAATATCTGAGTACTTCTCCTTTTACTCAAGTACAAGATCTGAGTACTTTTACACAAGTTCAAGATCTGAGTACTTCTACTTTTACTCAAGTACAAGATCTGAGTACTTCTACTTTTACTCAAGTACAAGATCTGAGTACTTCTCCTTTTACTCAAGCACAAGATCTGAGTACTTCTCCCACCTCTACATACAGATATGGTGTATTCTTAGAAAGCAGTTACTCCTATGAACACATCTCTATACTCACCATATGATGTCGTGTTTTCTCGGCAGCAGGTGTCCTCCTAAATAACATCAGAACACTTATTCAGAGGGAAATTGGGTTTTGTTGAACCATTTTAGAATTAAATAAAATATATATAAAAAATGGAATGATAATATAAGCAGAAGAAGCTGGAGTAAAATGTTGCACTCTATACCACAATAAACAATTCAAATATATACAGGGGTTAATATAGTGACAGGACGGGTTCAAAATATAAAGTCATGTCAAAAAGCATAACGTTTAAATGAATGTCAAGGAAGATAAATAACTGTAGCTGTATTATCTTTTAGTTAAGAAAGACTTTTAAGGTATAAATATACCTCCCTCTTAGTTTAGACCTCCCTCTTAGTTTAGACCTCCCTCTTAGTTTAGACCTCCCTCTTAGTTTAGATCTCCCTCTTACTTTAGACCTCCCTCTTAGTTTAGACCTCCCTCTTAGTTTAGATCTCCCTCTTAGTTTAGACTTCTCTCTTAGTTTAGACCTCTCTCTTAGTTTAGACCTCCCTCTTAGTTTAGACCTCCCTCTTAGTTTAGACCTCTCTCTCAGTTTAGATCTCCCTCTTAGTTTAGATCTCCCTCTTAGTTTAGATCTCCCTCTTAGTTTAGACCTCCCTCTTAGTTTAGACCTCCCTCTTAGTTTAGATCTCCCTCTTAGTTTAGACCTCCCTCTTAGTTTAGACCTCCCTCTTAGTTTAGATCTCCCTCTCAGTTTAGACCTCCCTCTTAGTTTAGACCTCTTACTTTAGACCTCCCTCTTACTTTAGACCTCCCTCTTAGTTTAGACCTCTTAGTTTAGACCTCCCTCTTAGTTTAGACCTCCCTCTTAGTTTAGACCTCCCTCTTAGTTTAGACCTCCCTCTTACTTTAGACCTCCCTCTTACTTTAGACCTCCCTCTTAGTTTAGACCTCCCTCTTAGTTTAGACCTCCCTCTTACTTTAGACCTCCCTCTTAGTTTAGACCTCCCTCTTAGTTTAGATCTCCCTCTTAGTTTAGACCTCTTACTTTAGACCTCCCTCTTACTTTAGACCTCCCTCTTACTTTAGACCTCCCTCTTAGTTTAGACCTCCCTCTTAGTTTAGATCTCCCTCTTAGTTTAGACCTCTTACTTTAGACCTCCCTCTTAGTTTAGACCTCCCTCTTAGTTTAGATCTCCCTCTTACTTTAGACCTCCCTCTTACTTTAGACCTCCCTCTTACTTTAGACCTCCCTCTTAGTTTAGACCTCCCTCTTAGTTTAGATCTCCCTCTTAGTTTAGACCTCTTACTTTAGACCTCCCTCTTAGTTTAGACCTCCCTCTTAGTTTAGATCTCCCTCTTAGTTTAGATCTCCCTCTTAGTTTAGACCTCCCTCTTAGTTTAGATCTCCCTCTTAGTTTAGACCTCCCTCTTAGTTTAGATCTCCCTCTTAGTTTAGACCTCCCTCTTACTTTAGACCTCCCTCTTAGTTTAGACCTCTTACTTTAGACCTCCCTCTTAGTTTAGACCTCCCTCTTAGTTTAGACCTCCCTCTTAGTTTAGACCTCCCTCTTAGTTTAGATCTCCCTCTTAGTTTAGACCTCTTACTTTAGACCTCCCTCTTAGTTTAGACCTCCCTCTTAGTTTAGACCTCCCTCTTAGTTTAGACCTCCCTCTTAGTTTAGATCTCCCTCTTAGTTTAGACCTCCCTCTTAGTTTAGATCTCCCTCTTAGTTTAGACCTCCCTCTTACTTTAGACCTCCCTCTTACTTTAGACCTCCCTCTTAGTTTAGACCTCTTACTTTAGACCTCCCTCTTACTTTAGACCTCCCTCTTACTTTAGACCTCCCTCTTAGTTTAGACCTCCCTCTTAGTTTAGATCTCCCTCTTAGTTTAGACCTCTTACTTTAGACCTCCCTCTTAGTTTAGACCTCCCTCTTAGTTTAGATCTCCCTCTTAGTTTAGACCTCCCTCTTAGTTTAGACCTCTTACTTTAGACCTCCCTCTTAGTTTAGACCTCCCTCTTAGTTTAGATCTCCCTCTTAGTTTAGACCTCCCTCTTAGTTTAGACCTCCCTCTTAGTTTAGACCTCCCTCTCAGTTTAGACCTCCCTCTTAGTTTAGACCTCCCTCTTAGTTAGACCTCCCTCTTAGTTCAGACCTCCCCTCTTAGTTTAGACCTCCCTCTTACTTTAGACCTCCCTCTTAGTTTAGACCTCCCTCTTAGTTTAGCCCTCCCTCTTAGTTTAGACCTCCCTCTTAGTTTAGACCTCCCTCTTAGTTTAGACCTCCCTCTTAGTTTAGACCTCTTACTTTAGACCTCCCTCTTAGTTTAGACCTCTTAGTTTAGACCTCCCTCTTAGTTTAGACCTCCCTCTTAGTTTAGACCTCCCTCTTAGTTTAGACCTCCCTCTTAGTTTAGACCTCCCTCTTAGTTAGACCTCCTCTAGTTTAGACCTCCCTCTTAGTTTAGACCTCCCTCTAAGTTTAGACCTCCCTCTTAGTTTAGACCTCCCTCTAAGTTTAGACCTCCCTCTTAGTTTAGACCTCTTAGTTTAGACCTCCCTCTTACTTTAGACCTCCCTCTAAGTTTAGACCTCCCTCTTAGTTTAGACCTCCCTCTTAGTTTAGACCTCCCTCTTAGTTCAGACCTCCCTCTTAGTTTAGACCTCCCTCTTACTTTAGACCTCCCTCTTAGTTTAGACCTCCCTCTCAGTTTAGACCTCCCTCTTAGTTTAGATCTCCCTCTTAGTTTAGACCTCCCTCTCAGTTTAGATCTCCCTCTTAGTTTAGACCTCCCTCTTAGTTTAGACCTCTTAGTTTAGACCTCCCTCTCAGTTTAGACCTCCCTCTTAGTTTAGATCTCCCTCTTAGTTTAGACCTCCCTCTTAGTTTAGACCTCTTAGTTTAGACCTCCCTCTTACTTTAGACCTCCCTCTTAGTTTAGACCTCCCTCTTAGTTTAGACCTCCCTCTTAGTTTAGACCTCCCTCTTAGTTTAGACCTCCCTCTTAGTTTAGACCTCCCTCTTAGTTTAGACCTCCCTCTAAGTTTAGACCTCCCTCTTAGTTTAGACCTCTTAGTTTAGACCTCCCTCTTAGTTTAGACCTCCCTCTTAGTTTAGACCTCCCTCTTAGTTTAGACCTCCCTCTCAGTTTAGCCCTCCCTCTTACTTTAGACCTCCCTCTTAGTTTAGACCTCCCTCTTAGTTTAGACCTCCCTCTTAGTTCAGACCTCCCTCTTACTTTAGACCTCCCTCTTAGTTTAGACCTCCCTCTTAGTTTAGACCTCCCTCTTAGTTTAGACCTCTTAGTTTTAGACCTCCCTCTTAGTTTAGATCTCCCTCTTAGTTTAGACCTCCCTCTTAGTTTAGACCTCCTCTCAGTTTAGACCTCCCTTTAGTTTAGACCTCCCTCTTAGTTTAGGACCTCCCTCTTAGTTTAGACCTCCCTCTTACTTTAGACCTCCCTCTTAGTTTAGACCTCCCTCTTAGTTTAGATCTCCCTCTTAGTTTAGACCTCCCTCTTAGTTTAGACCTCCCTCTCAGTTTAGACCTCCCTCTTAGTTTAGACCTCCCTCTTAGTTTAGACCTCCTCTAGTTTAGAACCTCCCTCTTACTTTAGACCTCCCTCTTAGTTTAGACCCTCCCTCTTAGTTTAGACCTCCCTCTTACTTTAGACCTCCCTCTTAGTTTAGACCTCCCTCTTAGTTTAGACCTCTTAGTTTAGACCTCCCTCTTAGTTTAGACCTCCCTCTTAGTTTAGACCTCTTAGTTTAGACCTCCCTCTAAGTTTAGACCTCCCTCTTAGTTTAGACCTCTCTCTCAGTTTAGACCTCCCTCTAAGTTCAGACCTCTCCCTCTATTCCACTAGACCTCCCTCTTACTTTAGACCTCCCTCTTAGTTTAGACCTCCCTCTTAGTTTAGACCTCTCTCTTAGTTTAGACCTCCCTCTTAGTTTAGACCTCCCTCTTAGTTTAGACCTCTTAGTTTAGACCTCCCTCTTAGTTTAGACCTCCCTCTTAGTTCAGACCTCCCTCTTAGTTTAGACCTCCCTCTTAGTTTAGACCTCTTAGTTTAGACCTCCCCTTAGTTTAGACCTCCCTCTTAGTTTAGACCTCTAGTTTAGACCTCCCTCTTAGTTTAGACCTCCCTCTTTAGTTAGACCCTCTTAGTTTAGACCTCCCTCTT
>CADEHL010000977.1:27500-41100 GCA_902827135.1 Harpagifer antarcticus
TTGAACCCCCTGATCCCAACACCAACGCACAACCCACTGCGCCACACGCCTCCCTCCCTCCCCTCCCCTCCCTCCTGTCTGTCAGAGAAATGTATGAGCTGTTAAATCACTGTTTTAACGGAAATGCACTCTGCTAGCCAGGCTGTTTAAAGGTGGGGTAGGTAAGTTTGAGAAACCGGCTCGAGATCACTCGAATTTGAAAATACACAACCGGAGAAAATCTGCCACTTCCTCACAGAGCCCCTCCTCCAACACACACGAACGCGCACATGACCAATGAGGGC
The DNA here is from genome assembly GCA_902827135.1 of Harpagifer antarcticus. Taxonomy (NCBI): domain Eukaryota; kingdom Metazoa; phylum Chordata; class Actinopteri; order Perciformes; family Harpagiferidae; genus Harpagifer; species Harpagifer antarcticus. The sequence goes on from CADEHL010000977.1 coordinate 27,785, forward strand.
ACGAGATAAGTGTGTGCCCCGATGGAAGGCTGACAGGCAGGTAGGCCATCCAGTTACTTTAACCGGGCCGGCTAAAATGATTGGTCGTGCTTTTTACAGCGCCACGGCTTCCACAGATGATATATTGTTATGGATTTTGTGTCAAAGCACTTCAGATATTCATTGCTATCGGGATGTTAAGAGCACTCCATGGAATATAACAACAAGTGTATCTCGAGCCGGTTTCTCAAACTTACCTACCCCACCTTTAATGTGTGTTAATATATCATGTATTAACTCGGGGGGAGTTAGTAGTTAATGCTTTGGTTTTCTTTTCGTTATTTGGGAGTGGGGTGGGTCATTACAGTATTGCAATATTCTGTAATATTTGCTTCACTTTTATCATAACGATTCTATGACACATGCAAATGAGATAATGCAGAAGTGAAAGAAAGAGGAAACGTGTTTGTTGCGGTGTGACTTTTTTTTGCCCTCACTGTATTTGTATAGCAGTACATGCATTACCTTTGTTGCAAAAAACATCATTTATATGGACCTTTTTGATCAAGTTTGACAAGTTTCATCAAATAAGTGAAAAGCATGTAATAATACACTTTGACATGCATTTATAAATATGTTCTGAGGTGCTAACAAGTCATTTAAACTTCTATTCTGAAGTGAGATCACATGACACCCTGTCCAACTGATGCTGGGCTGTCAGCAGGTGTCCCCAGAACGCTGCTCTCTGATTGGCTGAGCCAGTCTGATCATATGACCCAGAACACCGGGTTTGTGGAAATCAGTGGGCTGGAAAAAAGATTTGTCAAGCTACAGGAAACAGGCAGTGCAAACCGGAAACTGTTACCTACAATGAGTTGTTATGTTACAACAAGTACCTTTGTTTCTCTTGGTAACATTTACCTTTTTAATATATCTTCCTACCGATGGAAAAAACGAATAATTTAAAATACACATTTTAGTATACACAGTTTTCTGTATGTTTACTTTTTTAAAACTCTAATAGTTTCCTGTACATTCAACGATACAGGGTTCCTTCACATTCATTGCACTCATATGTATCTGTTGTATTGTTGTCGACATTTTGTAATTGACCAGAAAGGCACAACTCTTAAAATATTTAGTTTATTACCAATTTTCAGACTAACTAAGTACTAAAGTATTGTTCTTACCTGATTATTGTCATTGTATACTATTTATACTACATGTAAACAATACTTTTTGGTACAAATAAAGTACTTTTTACTGCCACCCGCTACAATGAGTCAAGTATATATTTTGGTAGCTACCTATATTTGAAGTAATTTTAAATGCAGTACTTTCATTTTTCAGGTGGTTATTTATTTGCACCCGTAGGTAGATTTGGTTGGCAGATAAAAGACCATTATGACAATCTCTAATAAGTACCCCCATCTCCATCACATCTAAAAACAATTCAACTTCAAATGAGTACTTCTGTGTTAAGTTTTTCTGCTTTCTCCTCCAACTTGTCAAAAAGCTTTTATTCTGAAAGTCCTAACAGGAAGTGCTGCTTGTGATGGTCACCAGCTACCGTTGGTCCATCACATGATTCTCTATTGTAGCTCCACTACTCTCTTATTATCCTTAGTGTTATCCTTAGTATGGGCAGCTGGAGTGGACTTATAACTGGTTTCTTACCACTATATGTCAGCATATAGTTGGCTTTATTTCAAGGGAACAGCGAGTACTTATTTCCTGCTTCGCTATGTAGTTCGCTAACTTTGTAACGGTCTGCAATCTGGACGTTGCACTAACTTTGGAGAAAACGGTTGGAAACTTTTGACAGGTTTGTATTAGTTGTTTTACCAACAGTTAGAGACACTCAGTCGATCCGACATCTCCCTGTCGTTATGACGGTGTAAAGAGCACTAACTTGGGAGAAACACGTTGGAAACTTTTAACAGCTTTTGTTTTAACCGTTATAGACACTCAGTCGGATCCGACATCTCCCTGTCGTTATGACGGTGTGAAGAGCACTAACTTGGGAGAAACACGTTGGAAACTTTTAACAGCTTTTGTTTTAACCGTTATAGACACTCAGTCGGATCCACAGTGACAGATTTCCCCGGCTCTATGACGGTGTAAAGAGCCAGGATCCACCATGACAGAGCGGACTCCTCTCCTCCACTACCGCCTCTCCGCCAGCGTCAATGAGTCCGAGTGTCAGGCCCCTCCGGCCGGCCTGGCCCCGCAGCAGCACCCGGTCGGACCCCGGATGAAAAGCAACCTCCAGCGGCAGCAACCGAAGAAGCTGTCGGTGTTTTTCGGGGTGGTGATCCCGACCCTGCTGTCCATGTTCAGCGTGGTGGTCTTCCTCCGGATAGGTGAGTGGTAATTATGTATTCTTTAATCACTACAGAGATATATGTGATGGTGTAAAGTTACCAGAGGTGGAGAATTACTCAGATCTTGTACTTGAGTAAAAGTAGAAGTACCCGAGTGTAGGAATACTCTGTTACTGCAAAAGTCCTTAATTCAAAATGGTATTAAAGTATCAGCATCAAAATATTCTATAATATAAGTTTACTTTTGGTACTTGTATATTAAGTTTCATCAAATCTGGTCCTATTTTCTGTGTGAAAACTGCTCATAAAGCACCCTTCTTAAATGAAAAGTGAGCTCTTGCATCATTACATTCAGTCAGTTTAGTTCAGTGAGCAGACACACTAAATAATGGACATTAAACCCATCATCACACAGTTGTTCATACAACCTACAAGGTGGGTTATGCATCCAGGAGAGCTTCCCATCTTTATTTAAATGTAGTGGGTAACTGTAAAATGTATTTTCTTATGTTTTGAGTCATGCATAAACTAATTACTCCAACCTTTACAAAAGCTTTACAAATTGCAAAAGTGCTTGACCTATTTCTTGAATTTACCCTGGGATAGGGGGGTAAGCTCCAGAAGTTAAGGGATTACGTTAAAGTAATACAGAATAGTGTAGTTGTGATATTTGCCTCACAGTGTTGACATATGAACCTACGAGGAAGCATCTTTCCCTCTGTAGCAAAGACAACATTTGAGGTCGCAACTGCCGAGTGATTCTAGTCCATGTCGTAAAGAGCGTAAAGTCTCTGGTAAAAGTGAGTAAACGTGTGAGAAGCAACTAATCATGATGTCATGCAATCCACCGTTTCACATCTCTGCTGGCAAAGCCTGGCTTTATCTCCGCTGATGTGTTTCTCTCGTGCGTTCCTCTCATGCTTTTACATCCAAGTGTGTTTTCCAGCTCCCTCTCCCACCCCCCCTCTGCTCTCACAGTCTCGTGAGATGTCAGCTGCTATGCCGTGGTCACACACACACACACACACACACACACACACACACACACACACACACACACACACACACACACACACACACACACACACACACACACACACACACACACACACACACACACACACACACACACACACACACACACACACACACACACACACACACACACACAGTAGCAGTGTGTGTCAGGCCTACTCTTCACACCGTACCATGCCCGTCTGCACAGGAACTGGATGTGGAACTACTGTAAATACATCGTCTGTGAAAGCATCAACATGTGTGAGGGCTGACAGACCTATGTGTTGTAGGAAAACACATCTTTAAAATCGAGTATCAGTCATTATATAGTTATTATTAAGGCGTCAGTAAATCAACCAATATCTCCTGTGTCAAAACTCAATTACTTTACGTGTTTTCAAGAGTTTTAAATCTTTAAAGCTACACATGATGTTAACACGTTAAAAATCAGCAGTCAAATGTTTTTAAGCACATATTTCTTCATATTTACGGATAAAGATGAGACTACAGTAACAATATTAGTATAAAACTATTTGTAGAAATACATTTCTGAGTTGTGTGGTTTCAGTTTGTCTCCAATAACCTCAGGGCGCTGTAAAGTCCAAAGGTCAGCGTTTATTGGAATGAGATACAGACGTTATTTTCCAGCTCTGTTTGGATTCTCCAAGTCGAGCAAAGATATAATATATTACATTACATGCCACTTGTTAGACGCTTTTACCCAAACCTCACCAACCCACTGAGGCACAGCTTCCCTTTAATACACATACCAACACTATTTACACTATTACAACATACTGATATACAATAGTGCAAATGAGCATATAACAGAAAATACATGATATGAATGATAAGAGAGTCTTCCAAATGGTTCCTGATGAGTGTGTGTTTTCAAGTTAAGGTAAGATAAGAAGTACTTTATTGATCCCACTGTGTGAAATGTTTGGGTTGCAGCAGCACACAAAGACAAGGCATTGTACATGAGAGAAATGAAAAGACTAGAAATAAACAATCCAGAATGGAAACATCTCAAATAGAAATAAAAACGTAGGAAATATAAAGCAGGAAATTATATATACATTCAATGTGTTAGGAATTGAATAGAAATGTATATTGTACGGGAGGCGTGTGGTGCAGTGGGTTGTGCGTTGGTGTTCGGAGGTTCAAACTCCACTGCAGGATTGTCCACAGTATTGATGTAAGTCGCTTTGGATAAAAGCGTCTAACAAGTGACATGTAATGTAATGTACCTATCCTTTAACACCAGGAAAAATCAGCATATGCAATATTACGATATTCAAAATCTAACACGATAAATAGGCTAAGTTTACATTAATGATATTAAATCAACATGTCTGCCCTAAAAATGGAATTTATAAAACCACAATAACGAACTGTATTATTTAGCCCATGTTATGTTTTTTGGGTGAGTGACAGACATTCAAAGCTTGCTTTTAATGTAAAGAAATATGACATTTGGTACAGCTCTAGATCGTATATAAATATATTAAATCAAATATAACATCCAATGGTGGTAATGGGGAAGAAATGTGTGTCTAACACTTTGATTACACTCACACGACTTTGCCTTTGAAGATGTGAATTAGGTTTGTTTTATCAAGCTTATTCATTAGTTTGACACTTTAATGAAATTGTTCCTGAAGACGAAGCGGGAATCCCTTTCCTCTCTGATCCTTGTTTCACTTTCAGAGAGCATGGAGTAATGGCATGAATCATCGAGTACTACAGAAACGTTGACAGTAACAGTGTGTGTTAATGTGGTTATTATTCCTCTTCCTCAATCTGTGTGTTCCCAGGGAACTTTAACTTCCCTCTTATTACATTTGGAGAAGTTGCCTAACAATGATAGGAAAGGTAAAAGGAAGAACTTATAGGCTCGTTTGAGATGAGCAAGACCGACGCAGACTTGCGCAATTGCGACCGCCGTCTTGATAGTGCATTGCATGATGGTTAGTCATTTTGTCCGACTTGCTCTAGAGGCTGGACTGCATGAGATGTTGAAATCTCGCGGGACAAAGACGAGCCTTGAGAGCGAGGCGGCGCAGTTCCTCTCCACGAGCTGCGGAAGCTAAATGCTTGATGGGAAACGACTCGCTGGTATCTCGAGCTGAGCGCTCATTGGTGGGTTTTCCCCGCGCTGGTGATTAAACTCTCCTATAGAGGCGAAGTCCCGCCTACTTCCGACCCATTGGACCTTATTTCGGAGAAATTATGTATTGAAGTCAATGGGGAGATTATCTTTCGATCCCGTTTGAATTGTGCCACGAATTACACATATGATGTTTGTCAATCTTAAAAAATAATTTCTATGTCAAAAAAGTCACAATTTGTCGTAAAACTGTTGAAATATAAGACTTTTTAACTTGCAAAATTATCTTTTAAATGGACAAACATCATATGTGTAATTCGTGGCACAATTCATATGGGATCGAGAGATAATCATTCTCTCGCCATTGACTTCAATACATACTTTTTCCGAAATAAGGTCCCATGGCCCGGAAAGGGAGGGACTTCGCCTCTCCATTGGCTCCGCAAAAGTTTGTTGTTGTTTTGTGTCAGTTTTACATCGCCACTTCCATTCACATTTTTCATCATTGTTCCACAATGTTTATCATCATGAAATGAATATCTATATATGTTATACTATACTTGCACTACTTACCGTTTTCATACTTTATATATCTTAGCATATTCATACACACTGTTCATACTGCTCACAGGCTGTTGTGTGTATCTAGTGTATTAATACACACTGTTCATACTGCTCACAGGCTGCTGTGTGTATCTAGTGTATTAATACACACTGTTCATACTGCTCACAGGCTGCTGTGTGTATCTAGTGTATTCATACACACTGTTCATACTGCTCACAGGCTGCTGTGTATATCTAGTGTATTCATACACACTGTTCATACTGCTCACAGGCTGCTGTGTGTATCTAGTGTATTCATACACACTGTTCATACTGCTCTCAGGCTGCTGTGTATATCTAGTGTATTCATACACACTGTTCATACTGCTCTCAGGCTGCTGTGTATATCTAGTGTATTCATACACACTGTTCATACTGCTCACAGGCTGCTGTGTATATCTAGTGTATTCATACACACTGTTCATACTGCTCTCAGGCTGCTGTGTGTATCCAGTGTATTCATACACACTGTTCATACTGCTCACAGGCTGCTGTGTATATCTAGTGTATTCATACACACTGTTCATACTGCTCACAGGATGCTGTGTATATCTAGTGTATTCATACACACTGTTCATACTGCTCACAGGCTGCTGTGTATATCTAGTGTATTCATACCCCTCACTGTTTATTCATCATTCAATTCATTCTATATTTTATTCTGTCTATTGTGTACATTACTTTTCACTTTACTGCTTGTTGCACCGTTAGAAGCTAAACTGCATTTCGTTGTCTCAGTACCTGTAATCTGTGCAATAACAATAAAGTTGAATCTAACCTTGAACAGGAACAAATGTATTTACTTAGTACATATCTGACATTAACGATTAAACACATTTGTGCATTCTTTATAAATGCAAACCGAGTCAAGCCGACTCCGAGCTGTCCGACTTCAGGCAAGCTTTTTGAGACCTCCCCCGGCTGCAATCGGCTATTCTCGTCTACTTTCAAGGCGAGCCGCAGCTCATCTCAAACAAGCCTCTTATCTCAGTCTGAACAAAAACATCTAACATACGACTGGGAAGTTGAATTCCTCTCTTCTGATTTATTAGTTTATTAGTTTAGCTTCTATTATCTAATAATCTGAATCTGTAAGTAACTCAAGCTGTCGAATACTTAGTGGAGTAAAAAGTACATTAATAGCATCCAAAATGTAATAATAGAAGTATAAACTAGCATAAATTGAAGTACAAGTACCTCACAATTGTACTTAAAGGTAGGGTAGGTAAGAATGGAGAAACCAGCTCGAGTGTGCTAGAATTTGAAAATAAACAACTGAAAAAAATCTGCCCCTTCCTTCAGACTTCCTTAAAGAGCCCCTCCTCCAACACACATGAACGCGCACATGACCAATGAGGGCACGAGATAAGTTTGTGCACAGATGGAAGGCTGACAGGCAGGTAGGCCATCCAGTTACTTTAGCCGGCTCAGATGATTGGTCGTGCTTTCTACAGCGCCACGGCTTCCACAGATGACATTGTTTATGGATCTTTTGTCAAAGCACTTCAGATATTCATTGCTATCGGGATGTTAAGAGCATTCCATGGAATATAACAACAAGTGTTTCTGAAGTGAATTACCTACCCTATCTTTAAGTATAGTACTTGAGTAAATCTACGTGGTCACTGTTAGAGCCAGTATTTAGTTTTTATAAGAAAGGCCACCTAATCATGACATCTGTAGTCACCCAGAGTATAAAAGACTACATTTCCCACGGCGCCTCCTCTAAAGTGACAGTGATGGGCAGCAACCTGCTAGAAAGATGCCGTCGAGGAACATTTTCTAACCGTACAATTACCCTTTAAGTTACCAAGTTATATAAGCCGTATCAAGACAGAAAGAATACCTAATGCTGCGTTCACACCGGACGCGATGCGATGTTTGGGGGCGGCGCGATTACATGAAGCGGTGGACGCGGCGCGAATCACGCGATTGAGGCGATTGAACGTCAAACACGAGAGTTCCATTCTAAAAGGTTTTTCGCCTGCCGTCTGTCTGCAGACTTGTCAAAGCATTAATTCATGGTTTTTACTAACCGGTATCAGTATGTTGTTACTTCGGCATCATTTAGAAACGTGTATTACAATTTAATCACGGTAAAATATTGTTGTAGCTCCCGAGCCAGTGCATCTTGTTTGAATGATGCGAGTAAACACAGCTGACAGCCGCGGTGAAACTCGAGCGATTAGAGCGAAGCGAATATTCGCATCATGTCCGGTGTGAACGCAGCATTAGTTGTTTATCTTATTTGAGTTTTGCATATTTGTTTTCAATATTGTAAAAGCCTCTTTTCTTGGTTGCATGTGTCAAAGTTTGTAATTTTATTTTGAGCAAACACATCGCATAACATCATCTAGGGGGCCAAGCAACTCTTCAACTGTAACGGTACGTCCACACAGCAGCTTTAAACAAATCTTCCAACGCTTCTCTGCCCTATAGGCGCGTTCACACCGCAGTACTTTTCCCACTTTAGTTCCGATATAGTTCCGAAATGTCGCGTTCACACCAAAAAGAGCCGGAACTAAAATGAGTTCACGAGAACCTTTTCACCCCCTTTTCCGTCCCTGCTAGAGAGCAGGGACTTTCGTGGGAGAACAAGGTTCCTATGTCTGATTGGCTGGGCGGCTTGCAAACCACGCCCCGTAAACCTCCCAAAAAGTTTTGTGAAGCCGCCATTTTATTATCCTCGCATTAGCATTATTAGCATTAGCATTAGCCCAGCGCAGAAACGCAGAGAGACTAACTTATGGCAACACAAAATAAAACATGGGAGCGGTGGAGATGAGGAGGTGTCGGCGTTCTGGCGATTTACTCGGAAGGCTTCAGTAGAAGCTGCTGGGAGTCCCAGCAGCTTCTACTGAAGCCTTCCCCAACTCCGGGGACTTCCGGCCGGGGACTCCGGGTGGCAGTATACTCCGTGAAGTGGTTTGCGGCCTGCCAGTAAACCCAAAGCAGAAGAAGAAGAAGAAGTGACATCAGCGGCTTAATTTGCCTAATCCTCCCCCAGGGACTTATTCCGGTGTGAACGCGATCTGAACTTAGTTCATCAGAACTAAAGAGTTCTGATGAACTAAGTTCTCATGAACCTTTGTGGGAAAAGTACTGCGGTGTGAATTGCGCCTATTGACTTTGAATGGGGATGACGTCACTTTGCCTCGATTTTCACCGAACTGCATTGTGGGGGAGCGAAGCGAAGATTTCCAGGATTTTCAGGATTCAAAAGTTGAGCAATGTGCAACTTTTGAAGCTGAGCTGGAAGCGTCAGCCAATCAAATCCCGTTTATGCAAATCAGACGGTAGAAGCTCTAGCCAATCAAACCACGTGTATGCTGGGAGAGCCAGTTCATTTCCTCATATTCCAAACGAGAAATTACGGGAGCAAATCACCCGGTTCTTTACGACCAGACTATTTACCGGGATACAAACCGGAGGAACCAGGCATGGAGGGAGGTGGCAGAGACAGTGGGTGAAACTGGTAGTTTTTCGCCTGTTTGGGGAGTTTATATATATATATTATATATATATATATATATATATATATATATATATATATTTGTATGGCGGGGGGCGGGAGATTCATGTGATTGGTTGTTGGTCGCGTTGCTCGCAAAAAATCCCCAAGCTTTCAGACACGCCCAGCTCCAAGCTTTTCAAGATTTTTTCAAAGCTGCTGTGTGGACGTACCGTAAGTAATATATAGGAAAGAAAATGAGTTAAAATGTCTGTTTAAGGCGTCTAGTGGCTTGATAGAAAAACAAGGAAGGAAGCCACCACTGTTACTTTCCACAAGTGTGAATTTTTATATCTCAAAGCGAAACAATGTTCAGTTTCTTGACGTCTTCCTCTGACTGTCTGTGCTTTGTGTTTTCTGCAGGCTTCATGGTGGGCCACTCCGGACTGTACCAAGCCATCTTCATGTTCCTGTTGATGTATTTCATCATCTGCATGACGGTGCTGTCGGTCTGCGCCATCTCCACCAACGGAGCGCTGGACGCCGGGGGGGCCTACTGTATCCTCTTTAACATGACATTTCATCATAGTTTCATCGCATGTTACATTACATTAAGCACAATGAACCATACAAGTTACAGAACAGATCAAATTCAGAACAGCTACAAACCTGCGATTACAACGACCCGCTTCAAATAAGACAAACTGTTTTTTAGGTGGTTGTGCATTAGTTTAAAATCAGCACATTTTTTAAGAACTACATTTATTTATTTTGACCAATTATTTTTGATTTTATATACATTATTTTGGTAACAATTTCAAATGTTCAACTTTCAATTTTTTTTACTTTTCAATTTTTCAATTCTCACATTTTCAACTTTTACATTTTTAAATTTGTAAATTTTTTTAAATATTAAATTGAAAATCTTTTAATTTAAATATTTTTATTTTAGTTGGGTTTTCAGTCTGCGTTGGCAGATGTAAGCGGGGCTCCTCATTTTAAATCTAGCATATCAAACAAGCGGTTTTTAAAGGACATGAATACTTCCTATCCAACCAACGCTTTTCCTGAGCGTCTCTCAGACATGATCAGCAGAGCGATGGGTCCGGAGTTCGGAGGAAGCATCGGCATCATGTTCTTCCTGGCCAACGTGTGCGCCTGCGCCCTCTTCGTGCTGGGCCTGGTGGAGGCCATCGTCGACACCTTCGGGGTGCCGGAGGGTGCGTTTCATTTCAACACCTTGAGAAAAAGCTTCCAGATCATTTAGTCTTAGTGCAGAAAAAACGATAGTGTCTACATTTAAGGGTGGTAGTACCTCAGTCTGTAGGGAATTTATTAGGGAAGTAGAGGGTCGCCGGTTCAGACAGAGTGAGGACTGGTGCTTTCCAGAGGGGCCGGTTTGCCTCCTGGGAACTTCTGAGGTTTACTTTCTTAATTTTGTCTTATTTTTTTAATTTGTTCTTTATTTTTTTATATTTTAAATGTTTTCTTTCTTTTTTCTTTCTTTTTTTAATTCTTAATTCTTACAAATTCTTACATTTTTTGTTTACATTTTACATTTGAGATACTGCATGTATGTAATGTCTACTTTTAAGGGTGGCCGGTCGCCGGTTCAAATCCCCGAACAGACGTTTTAGAGGTGCCAGTTTGCCTCCTTGGAACTTCTGAGGTTTACTTTTCCTCCCAAACCCCATCCCCTCAGGAAGCCTTTGCCTCCTGTCAGGTCATCATTGTAAATAAGAATTTGTTCTTAAATGATTTTCCTGGATAAATAAAGGTTCTACTACTACTACTGCTGCTGCTGCTGCTGCTACTGCTGCTGCTACTGCTACTACTACTACTACTGCTACTACTACTGCTACTGCTACTGCTACTACTGCTACTACTACTGCTACTGCTACTGCTACTGCTACTGCTACTGCTACTGCTACTGCTACTACTACTACTACTGCTACTACTACTGCTACTACTGCTACTACTACTGCTACTGCTACTGCTACTGCTACTGCTACTGCTACTACTACTACTACTGCTACTACTACTGCTACTGCTACTGCTACTACTGCTACTACTACTGCTACTGCTACTGCTACTGCTACTGCTACTGCTACTGCTACTGCTACTGCTACTACTACTGCTACTACTACTGCTGCTGCTGCTGCTGCTGCTACTGCTGCTGCTACTGCTACTACTACTACTACTGCTACTACTACTGCTACTGCTACTGCTACTGCTGCTGCTGCTGCTGCTGCTGCTGCTGCTACTACTACTGCTGCTGCTACTGCTACTGCTACTACTACTGCTACTACTACTGCTACTGCTACTGCTACTGCTACTACTACTGCTACGGCTACTGCTACTACTACTACTACTACTACTACTACTACTACTTTCTTAATTTAATCTTATTTTTTTCTAATTTTATCTAATTATTATTTTTTAAATTCTTAATTCTTTCAAAAAAAATCTAAACATTTAATTCTTTAATTTTTTGTTTAAATAAAAAAGTTACATTTGAGATAATGCATGTATGTAGTGTCTACATTTAAGGGTGGCAGTACCTTTGTTAGGGAAGTGGAGGGTCGCCGGTTCAAATCCCCGAACAGACAGTTGTGTGGACTGGTGCTTTTTAGAGGTGCCAGTTTGCCTCCTGGGAGGTTTACTTGAGCAAGGCACCAGCTCCCCAACATTACTCTTCTGTTCTCTCCTGTTTTACCTGGAAGATCTTCTGGGCGTCGGGGACTTTGTTCTTCAGCTGTCTGGCAGAACTGCTGAAGGCACGCTGGGCCAGAACTGGAACTTTCTGCAAAACGCATAATAATGTCAAGCTTAGTCAAGAGTTTAAATATCGTCAAAACTCTGAGGAAATATCTGGCAAAGCATTTTGGCAAATTGTGTGTACTGTCAGTAAGAAAGTATGCAAGAAAGAACAAGAACAAGAAGTGAGTAAATAAGTTAGTAAGCATGCAAGCAAGTACGTACTGTATCAAGCAAAGGAGTAAACAAGTCAGGTAAAAGTAAGCAATAAAGTAAATAAGTCTGTAAGCATGCATGCAAGCAAGGAAGTAAACTAGTAAGCAAGTATGCAAGCAAGGAAGTAAGAGTGTAAGTAAGTAAGTCACTAAATAGGCGCATTCACACTGCGGTACTTTTCCCACAAAGGTTCATGCGAACTTAGTTCAGTGAACTCTTTTATCGTGTTCACACCAAAAAGAGCCGGTACTAAATATAGCTCTTTTCTCACAAAAGAGCCGCTCGTAAGTCCCTGCTAGAGAGCAGGGACTTTCGAGCGGCTCTTTTGTGAGAAAAGAGCTATATTTCTGATTGGCTGGGTGGATTGCAAACCACGCCCCGTAAAACTTCCAAAAAGTTTTGTGAAGCCGCCATTTTATTATCCTCGCATTAGCATTATTAGCATTAGCATTAGCCCAGCGCAGAAACGCAGAGAGACTAACTTATGGCAACACAAAATAAAACATGGGAGCGGTGGAGATGAGGAGGTGTCGGCGTTCTGGCGATTTACTCTGAAGGCTTCAGTAGAAGCTGCTGGGAGTCCCAGCAGCTTCTACTGAAGTCCTCTTACAACTCCGGGGACTTCCGGCCGGGGACTTTGGGCGGCAGTATCCGCCGTGAAGTTGTTTGTAGCCTGCCAGTAAACGCAAAGCAGAAGAAGAAGAAGTGAAGTCAGCGGCTTCATTTGCCTAATCCACCCCCAGGGACTTTTTCCGGTGTGAACGCGATCTGTACTTAGTTCATGAGAACTAAAGAGTTTGCATGAACTAAGTTCGCATGAACCTTTGTGGGAAAAGTACTGCGGTGTGAATGCGCCTAA
>CADEHL010000977.1:41200-43700 GCA_902827135.1 Harpagifer antarcticus
ACCTTTGCCACCGTGTTTGCTGTCATGTTTAACGGCTGCACCGGCATCATGGCTGGATCCAACATGTCAGGTGGGTGTGTGTGTGTGTGTGTGTGTGTGTGTGTGTGTGTGTGTGTGTGTGTGTGTGTGTGTGTGTGTGACCTGTAACACACGTTAGTATTGATTGTAGTACAAAGTGCACATTTTTCAAGTTCCTATGTTTGGAATAGAATAGAATTCCTTATTTTCATTATTCAGGTTCTACATACAGGTAGAGCTACTGCTTCTTTAGGTGCCATCAAAAGAAAAAGCTTCTAATAATATACATTTCTATTTGATAATTGTTTTGTAAATGTTTTCTTTAAGTTCTTATGTTTATGTTGAGCTTTTTATTCTAATTTATTTTAATTTAATTTAAATGTATTTGTCATAATATATATTTTTTAGCTTTTAGTTTAATTTTGTTAAAATCTTTTGTTTTGTTGCACACTTACACTTTGAACTACTTATGTTTTAATACATATTTTATACATAACTTATATTCATTTGTTCCTTTAATATTTTTATTATATCTAATTTTCTATTTTTTATTTCTTTTTTATTCTAAAAATGACCCAATAAACCCAATTTCTCCCGGGATCATCAAAGTGTTCTGAATGTAAGGAATGGCTATAAACCCGTGTAACGTCTGTGCGCACCAGGTGACCTGAAGAACCCGAGCTACGCCATCCCCCGCGGCACCATCACCGCCGTCATCTTCACCTTCATCATCTACAACCTGCTGAGTGTGCTGGTGGCCTGCTCCTGTGACCGGTCAGTCTCACACACACACACACACACACACACACACACACACACACACACACACACACACACACACACACACACACACACACACACACACACACACACACACACACACACACACACACACACACACACATTAATGCTTTTTTATGTTCCCATTTTCATATAAGTGTCTTGTTTTGAATTCCTACTCACTGAGCTCATTCAGTAATATCAGTTCCATCTACAGACAGACAAAAAGCCGTCAAACAGCCCATAATTGAACATGAATCCTCGTCGAAGCGTACGGGGTAGTTACAGCGGTTCACCTATACTTAGTGACGATCAGATAACGTGCTCTGCTTCATCGAACCTCACTGGAGCATCAGAGGATACACACGTAATTTCCAGCTGACCTTTGTCCAGCAGCAGGAGTCCGTTAATCAATCTGAACAACAGGAACACGCACACATCAAAGTGGACAAAATAATGGAGACACACTACTCCCAATGTGCCTCCTTCCAAGCCTGTTTTCCTCACATTACGTTCACACACTTTATCCACTTGTTATTGCCTCTCCATGAGGGCACACACCTTATTGTCTGAGATATATATGTGCCGTTTTTACAGCTGCAACCGTTTAGCATAATATTAGCATGTAGCTTCTATCACATGTGATGTCTTGGTCTTGGAAGTGGAAGTAAGAATTTGAAAAGAAAAATATAAAATAAAGAGATTTACACACACACTTGCATATTATACTACTATATATATATATATATATATATATATATATATACAACATGTATACAGTACAGTGTTGTATAAAATATCCCTTAAAGAGCCTGTGACACGAGTTTCCCCCATCATCCAAACCCATCCATTTGAGTAAATATTGTCCCCTTGAAAACCGTTACTGAACTGATTTTGGATATTTGTACTTTGATTAATTAATCTGCCCTTCAATGTCGACCATTTTCTGGATCTTCTCGGGGATTCTTCAAGTCCCGCCAAATTACGTGTGACGTCATTGCGGGCACAGCGCTCCAGCTGCACCGTTCAGGATCCCAGCATCTGCATGCAAACGCACGATGGCGCACACAGCAGCAAGCTCAGACAGCGAGGACAGTTTAATTGTGAACGTGTCTGAGAGCTCACATGAGGCTGAAGGATCGCTTTATGTTCTGTTAGAAGTTTAGGAATTAGGTCAATATGGGCGATCATACGTTCATGTAGCCAGTGGTGGACTGGGACTAAAAATCATCCCGGGACTCTCGACCGGCCCACTTCGGTACCGCTAGGAAATTGTCAACGGGGGGAGTGGGGGATGTGCTAGTGACTTATCCGACCGGCCCACTTCGGTACCGGCCCATCGGGATTCGTCCCGATGGCCAGTGCGCCACTGCACCTAGCCCACGTACACTGTCAACGGACGGAGCCTCGCTGCGGCGAAACGGTGGACCGAGAGTCCCGATCGGAGTGGGAATAATAATAATAATAATAATCTGTGCATTTTATCCATTAATTTCCAACATTGTGGTAAAAAACCACACGTTTAATCCACGTTGGTGTTCAACTACATAAAGCATCGGTTTGTTTTCTCATCAGGAAATGCAGACCGGCTCAAACAAACGATTTGTAATCATCATCCTCACGATCATTTAATGTATCACATGTTCGCCGAATTGACATGAAGGCACTGACACATATGAATATACTGTAGTCAACTTCATTA